>JASVEL010007498.1:0-27664 GCA_032618575.1 Nicotiana noctiflora
GGGACTTATATCCATTCTACTAGCAAGTTTACTTCTTGAATGATCTTGAAAGGTCTCTAAAGTGGACCTGGTCCGTAGAAGCTACCACTGCCTTGTTCACTAATGACAATGAAAAAGGGCGAGGAGTAGGGTTCCCAAGGGAGAAAACTCATCACAACCCTTACAGTAAGAGCGCCACTGCATCTGATAACTAGCCTCGTACCTGATGTGGGAACATTGGGCACTTCAAGGAAAGTGTCCAGGCAAAGAATCAATCACTACCGAAAGATAAAGTGGTTGCTGAAACTGTGACCACAAAAGAGGGACCAGGTTCCACTCAGAGAAAACGCACATTACCTGCATGGATTAAGAGAGCTCTTATTCATCCTATTGGTTACTACAAGGGACCCAAGCTTGTTTGGGTTCCTAAAACTAACTCATGAACTTTTATGTAGGTAACAATGAAGGGGAGCGGTCAACAATAGTTCATGGATAGTGGATGTTCAGAACACATGGCTGGGAACACCACAGACTTTCTTTCACCAAAAGCCCTACAAGGAGGGAGTGTATCTTTTGGCAACGGCAAAATGGGTACATTCTTGAAGTTGAAAAAGTTGGGAAGTCACTCATTCACTGTATTGAAAATATGTACTATGTCAATGGACTTAAGTACAATCTTTTGAGTGTCTCTCAAATTTGCGATAAAGGAAACAAGGTGGAATTCTTGTCCAGAATATGTACAGTCAATGACCTTGTGACCAGTGACATAGTTCTGGTGGCCAAAAGATACAAGAACATCTATGTTTCCATTTTGAATCTTTATAGAGTGGTGATTTGAGTTGTTTGAATGCGGTTGACGATGATGCTGAACTATGGCACAGAAGACCTGGGCCATGCAAGCTTTTCCCTTCTGAACAAACTAATTCAGAATGACCTGGTCCATGGTCTGCCTATGTCACAATTCAAAACTCAAAAATGTGTGATGCATGTGCTAGAGGGAAACATTTAAAGTCCTCCTTTAAGTCAAAAGAGACGTGAGCACCTCAAAGCTGCTTGAGCTCATGCATATGGATCTGTGTGGACATATGAGAGTACAAAGTAGAGGAGGAAAAGATACATTTTTGTAATCGTGGATGACTATTCAAGATTCACACAGACTCTGTTTCTCAGAACAAAAGATGAAACTAATGAAGTATTTGTGGCCTTTGTGAAGAAAATCCGGGTGAAGATGGAGTCTAGAGTTGTATGCATTAGATCAGATCATGGGACAGAATTTGATAATGTCAAATTTGATGAATTCTGCAATGAAAATAGCATCATTCACAACTTCTCAACTCCCAGAACTCCACAGCAAAATGGAATAGTAGAAAGAAACAACAGAACTCTGGAAGAAATGGCAAGAACAATGTTGATTGACAATGGACTTGCAAAGAACTTCTGGGTTGAAGCTGTCAACACTGCCTGCTACTTAGTGAACATGTGCATTATCATATCAATTCTGAACAAGACCCTGTACGAATTGCTGAATGGAAGAAAACCCAAGATGACTTACCTAAGAACATTTAAATGCAAATGCTATGTTCTCAACAATGGAAATGATCAACTTGGTAAGTTCGATGCCAAAAGTGATGAAGGGATATTTGATGGCTATTCTTCTCAAAGCAAGGCTTACAAGATATATAACAACCGGACTCAATGTGTTGAAGAAAGCATCCATGTTATTTTTGATGAATCTCAACAATTATTTGAGAAGAGTGCTGAGGAAGATCAAGATGGAGAACCCTTACATGTTCCTGGTGAAGTCATTAACATGACAAACAGAAAGGCAGACGTGATGAGTCAAGTGAAGGAGCCAAACGAAGATAACACAGCCTCATCATCAACAGAACCAAGCAATTCAATTACAATCACTGAAGCTGAGGAAAGAGTAGTTTATGCAATTCAGGGAACTCCACTGGCATCTAAGAGAATGATAGAAGAGAATCAACCAAGCATATCTTCCTCATGTCAGAATGAACCCCAGACATCTAACTGGAGACATCAAAGTTCTTATCCTATAGACAACAAAATTACTCCTCTATATTCCGGAGTTCAAACCAGGCTAAGAGCTAGAAATTCACTTGCCTTCTCATCGTTTATCTCTCATATAGAACCCAAGAACATCAAGGAAGCTTTAAAATATACATATTGGATTACATCCATGCAAGACGAGATGCACCAATTTGAGAGAAATAGTGTATGGCACCTAGTACCCAGACCTCCAGATAGAACCATTATAGGAATCAGGTGGGTAAGATATAACCATTATATAAACCATGTCGGTATTTAGAAACACGCTCGATGAACATGGAGTTACCACAAGGAACAAGTCCAGGCTAGTGGTCCAAGGCTACAATCCGGAGGAAGGGATTGATTATGATGAAACATCTGCTCCGGTGGCTCGCATAGAAGCCATTAGAATTCTGATCGCCTTTGCTTCTCATATGGAATTCACTTTGTTCCAAATGGATGTCAAAAGTGCATTTTTGAACGGAATGCTTAAGGAAGAAGTCAATGTGAAGTAACCCCCTGTGTTTGAATGTTATGAGCACCCTGAATACATGTTCAAATTGGATAAAGCTCTGCATGGGCTAAAGCAGGATCCTCGAGCGCGGTATGAAAGATTGTCAAAATTTCTCTTAGAAAATAACTTTAAGAGAAGGAAAATTGAAAATATCATTTTCTTAAAGAAACGAGGAAGGAACCTGCTCATTGTCCATGTTTACGTTGATGATATCATTTTTGAGCAACATCTGACTCTCAGTGTGAAGAATTCACAAAACTTATAGGAAATGAATTTGAAATGAGCATGATCGGGGAATTAAACTTCTTCCTGGGTCTTAAAAGTAAAACAGCCCCCAAAGGGTACTTCCATTTGTGAGCAAAAATACATCAGGAAACTCTTGAAGAGGTTTGACATTGAAGCATCAAAAGTGATAGACACTCCCATTGCAACTGCCACTTGACTGAACATGGATGAAATTGGATCTCTTGTGAATCAAACAATGTATAGAGTCATCATTAGGTATCTCCTCTATCTCACTACCAGTCGACCTGATAATGTTTTTAGCATAGGATTTTGTGTGAGGTTTCAATCAAACCCCAAGGAATCTCACTTGAAGGTTGCCAAAGGAATACTGAGATATATCAAAGGAACGTCAGGACCTGGTGCTATATTATCTATCATGGGACAATTTTAACTTGATTGGGTATGCTAATGTAGACTATGTAGGATATCTTGTGGATAGGAAAAGCATTACCGTGATAGCTCACTTCTTGGGATCATGTCTTATCTCTTGGGGTACAAGGAAGCCAAATTTAGTGGTTTTTTCAACAGTTGAAGCTGAATATGTAGTTGCATCATCCTGTTGTGCTCAACTTCTATGTATTAAGTAGCAACTGGAGGATCTTGGGGTACTCACTGAGAGTGTTCCCCTTCTATGTGACAACCCAGTGCACTCAACATGGCCAAGGATCCAGTTCAACACAAAAGGACAAAACATATTAATGCGAGGCATCCCTTTCTGAGAGATAATATGGAGAAAGGGTTGATATGTATGAAGTTTTTCAGCACTAAAGATCAAATTGCAAACATTTTCACCAAAGCAATAAGTAGGGAACAATTTTACATAAACATAGTAAAGTTGGGACTGTTGAGGCCAAATTGAGAACCTGTTTCCTTGTTGGCTGACCCGCATCCTTAAGAAATAACTGGCTCAGAGTGTTTTATGGCCTTGTCTAACTCACTTCAATACCTATTGCAGGTAAACACGCATGATGAGCATAGAAACGATAGATGTTGTGCGTGGCTCATAAAAGAGGATTTATACTTTTCCAAAAAAAAAAAAACAAAGAACCAGGTTTTTATACTAAAGGTTAGTAGTTTTGTGCATCCTTTTAATACACATCTTAAAAATGATACAAAATACAATTGCCATATCATCAATTTTTTAGATCCTGTTGTCAAGTCCTTTCAATTTAAAAACATTCCATATCCATATGAAATATCGCAATTCTCCACACCCAACCGCCGTTTCAGAACATGTGCCTATTTCTCTCCCTTCATAATTATTCTCTCCTTTTAAAAATCCTCTCGTATGCACTTGTTAATTATAAGCCCTACTCTAGACTCACTCAAAAGAGAAGGATTGTTCCACCTTTTCTTCCAATGGCTGATAAAACTTCCAATCTCTCTAACCAATCTATGGAACCTCCCGTCTTCACTGAGCCTCGATCACCCTCTATTACTTATCCTGTTGCAGTCACACCTTCCCTAGTCTCCAAATCTCTTTCTAACTTAGAAACCCGTGAAACTATTACTCTGTCCTCCCCGTCATCTGTTGTTCCCACCAGTTAAACCCTAAGTGGCAAACCAAGTCAGATTTTTGAGTTCACAGAGGGTTCTGCCATTATTGTCGCTGACTCCATGGTTGTGGAAGCACCGATTGAAGAAGAGAAAAATGTCGTAACTATGTTTGTAGTATATTTTGATGGGATATTGCATGAAATTACTTCTAAGAAAAATGAGCCCCTCAGTGTAGAGCAGGAAAGGGCCATTATGGATGTTGAAGGGGATGCAATAACAGATATCTTCTGGAGATCACATAAGGAACCTGATCCCTCTCTAGAGGACCTAGGTCAGGACTTTCATCCCTGGGACAGTGTTGCCCATGCATTCGATGTTATGCCCTTAGAAATTCACGCACCTGAAATGCAATTTTCCGATGAAGAGGACCTGGACAATGTGGCCCTTGACGCATTCATATGTGATCAAAGGGTTGTCTCCACACCTAAGACTGAAATCAAGAAACATACTACTCAGTTTCAAGTCAAAGTGGCCTACGACTCTGCTCTCCAAAAGAGCAAGAAGAGTAGTAAGAAGAAAAGAAGAAAGTTGGGCAAGGATGGGGTACATGTAAGTGATGAAGCTTTCCCTGTAGTCGAGGTCGAAGAAAGAACTCTTGAGGAACCCGATTCTCTTGTTAGGCGGTCCTCAAAAAGGGTAGAGCATGGTTCAAAGGAGAAATGGTCAACATCTAAGTCCCAGATGGAGGAGGTAGTGAGTGATGATGATATACTAGTCAAGTCCAAAGTAAAAAGAAAAGTCAGTGGAGAAAAGCTTGGGAAACGCAAGTCTGAAACTATGGAAGAACCTAGTTCTAGGAAGAAAGCGAGAAGTGAGCTATGACATGGCTCTGAGCGCCTAAGGCATCAAAAAGTTCTGTTGGATCATACGTTTGACCCAACAATCTCTAAGATGACCGGAATGCGTCAAATTTTGAAAATGGTCGAGTTTCAACAATGGATGCATCTATTTACATTGATATATCTAAAGTGTATGAAGAGGAGGTACAACGTTTCTTCGGTAGTCTCTTTCAAGTTGATATTTACCATGTGTGTGCTTTGGTCAATGGGGTAGATATTGTCTTTGATATAATATTGCTTGGCGAGATACCACAAGTTCCTACAGTTGGGGTGTCGAGTGTTCAAGATGTCTATCTGTATGGCTTCAGAAATACAATAGTGAAAGACAATGCTAATCAGAAAGGGGACCAGATCCATAAAAACACTACTTCCTATCTATCAACTACTGTTTAAGTTGGTTAACAAAGTCTTGTTGCCTAGAGCAGAAATGAGGTTTGTGACTTGTAAGTCTGATTATTCCTAATAGAGCAACTGGATGGTTTCCACTCTGTGAATCTGCCTACCATAATGATCGAACACATGCATAAGGTTGCCAATTTCAAGGATGACAACCATGGGCTTCCTTATGGATTCTTGCTTATGACAGTGTTCAAATTCTTTAATGTTGGCCCAAGTAAAGGTTAGTTTTGAAGACTAACAAAGGAACTCATGATGAACCAGGTCCATCCAGTGGTCCATCTATCAAGTGCACAAAAATAGGTTGATTTGAGCATGTGGGTTGCACGTGATTGAGATAAGATTAACTTGGTGTATTTAATATCTCCTGATCGAAAAGGTTGCATAATAGATAAAGAGAAAGACTCCTTAATCAAAGAGAACACTATTCAAGATAGGGAAGGAGTTAGAAGTTGAAATCAACTAGAAATCTTCCACCAAGAAAGAGTTGCATCAGAACTCTAGTTATTTCTTCATCTACTAACTCTATAAATTGCAGGATGTTCTCACATTAACGGGTTGCACAAAAACACATAAGTTAAACGTGAATTGGGAGCAAAATAGCAAGGCTTTTTTGCAAGCGATTTGTGTGTGATTCAAGAGTGCAAACCTGAAGCTACATGAACAAGATTGAAGAACCAGCTCCATAAAGAGTTTTATGTGTCTTTCTTTATTTCTAGTTCAATTGTAGTAGGTGTTTTAAAGCTATACCTTCCCAGCTTTCATAAAAGAAATTATATTAGGTACTTTGAGTATTCAAGTTAGAGTTAACTTGAAGTTGTCGCAGCAGTTAGAGGCTAGTTGCTACAATGGGATTAGAGTTAATCCTTACGTTTACAAGGAGTTTTGTAATGTAGTTTTGGCTTAGTGATTTTAGTGGAAGTTTGGGAAAATCCTACTTAGTAGGTCGTGGTTTTTTAACCTTTTGAGTTAGGTGTTTTCCACGTAAAAATCTATGTTTATTCTATGTATTTTTAATTCCGCAAACAGCAGTCATAGTACACCTAGAAGAACCAGGTCCTTCCAGAAGTAGTTTAAGCAAAAATTGGGTACCACACAAATCACTCATCCCCCCTGTGTGGTATTGACATTTAGAACATAAATTGGTATCAGAGCAAATTATCCTTGAAGAGGCTAACACCTTAGGAAAAGATCAACATGAGCGCAACATCTGGGAACTGGGAAGGGCAATCTACTGAAAGGCATCCACTCTTTAATGGCCACTACTACTATTGGTGGAAAAACAGGACGGGAGATCACATCATAGGAGAAGACTACGAACTCTGGGACATAGTCATTAACGGTCATATAGCAACTACAAAGAAGAATGCTGAAGGAGTGGATGTGCCAAAGACAAAAGATGACTGCACTACTGAGGACTTAAAGAAGTGGGAAATGAATGAAAAGACCAAGAAATGGCTTGTGTGTGGACTTGGTCCAGACGAGTACAATAGAATTCAAAGTCGTACCACTGCTAAGGAAATCTGAGACACTTTGCAAGTGGCTCATGAAGGAACACCTCAAGTGAAGAGGTTTAAAGGAACACTTTTGTATTTTCAATATGAGAATTTCACCATGAATGAAGGGGAAACCATCCAAGTGATGTATACAACGTTCACTACATTAACAAATGAACTTAAGTCTCTTGGAAGGGTTATTCTTGAAGAAAACAAAGTTGAGAATATTTTGACAAGGGTACTGCCAATCTCTTGGGAAAGCAAAACCACAGCTATTCAGGAATCAAAGAACATTGCCACTCTTAAAATGGATAAGCTAATTGGAAATCGCACTGCCTATAAACTTGTAAGACAAACCATGAAGATGGATGCACCCAAGAAGGAAAGGAGCATGTCATTCAGAATCACTGAAGGTGCTGATCTAGAGGAGGATGAAATGACCATGATCACAAAGGATTTCAAGATGTACCTAATGAGAGAAAATGGTCCTTCAAGAAGTGGAAGCTATATCAAACCAAGGGTTCCTAAAAACAAACAAATGAGGGGTGTTACAAGTGTGGGAATACTGATCACCATATCAAAAACTACCCTCAATGGGAAATTGAATGGAATAAGGAAAGAGCTGAATGAAGGAACAAGAAGAAGGAACAAGTTCATCACAAGAAGAACAAATGATCAACAAAGGCTATGGTTGCTGCTTGGGGTGAAAGCTCAGATGATGACTTAGAAGATGAAGATGGATATGAACAAGCACTTATGGCAATTGGGAAATCCGATAAGGAATCCGAGGTAGGTATAATTCATCTTAAAGACAAGATTAAAGTTTTGTCTAAAGAAAGTCTCTCTGAATTACTTCTAGATTTCATTGATGAATTTGAGGTTATAAATAATGAAAAGGAACAACTTTATAAGGAGTGTGTGATTCTGAAATCTAAATGCAAAAACCTGGAACTTAGGGCTAGTGAAAGCGACAGTAAAAATACCGAGTTGAAGAACCAGGTTCATGAACTTGACACCACAGTCTTAGAGCTCAAATATGAAAATCTAAAATTGAATTTAGGAACTGGTAAAAAGGAATTTGATCACACACAACTCACTTTAGAAGAATAGGAAAAATGAAAGATGAGTTTTACAAAAGAGATGAGCAGATAAGAGTCCTTAAGGAGGATCCAAACAAGGTTAATCATGAGCTAGATAGAACCTGTAAATGGAATAGGTCCTCCGATGCACTTTCATGGCTACATGAACACCATGGTAGCAATAAGAGAGGACTTGGCTACGAGACCCCTGCATCTAAGTGGGATCCCAAAAGCAAGCACCTCGCACTTCCTGAGAACAAAATTTGCACATATTGTGGTAAAACCGGTCACTATAAAAGTGAATGTGTTGCAAAAGAAAAGGTTAGTCAAAAGAATAAAACTTTGTTCAAGGGGAAAATATACTATCTGGTTGGGCTAAAAAGAATTTGATTCACCCTTTTTGCCTATAGAAAGGGACCCAAACTAGTTTGGGTTCCTAAGCCTAACCCTTGATTTCCTTTTGTTGGTCTAAGTGAAAGGGAGCAGCCAAATATGGTACATGGATAGTGGTTGCTCAAAGCATATGACAGGAAGCAAAAACCAGTTCCTTTCACTTGAGGACCTCAAAGGAGGTAATGTCTCCTTTGGAAATGGGAAGAAATGTGAGATTATTGGGGTTGGAAAGGTTGGTAAGACTAATTCACACTCTATTGAGAATGTCTACTTGATAGATGACCTAAAGTACATTCTAATCAGGGTATCATAATTATGTGATAAAGGTAAATTGGCAGCATTCACCACTACCAAATATTTTATGATTAATCTTACATTGACAAGATTGTTTTGCAGGGAAAAAGAGTAAACAATATATGCATTGTAGTTTTGTCCGCACTTTCAGAAAATGAACTCACTTGCTTAAGTGTGTTGGGCTATGATCCCCTCCTTTGTCACAAGAGAGTTGGATACAAGTCTGATTCAACTCAATAGTCTCTAAGGATCTGGTGATAGGACTGCCTAACATCAAGTTCAAAGAAGACAAAGTTTGTGAGGCTTGTACAAATAGGAAGCAGGTAAGATCCTCTTTTAAATGCAAGAAAGTGGTAAGCACCACTAGAATGATGGAACTGGTCCATATGGATCTCTGTGGTCCACTGAGAACATTAAGCAGAGGTGGTAAAATATATGTGATGGCGTTTGTTGATGATTACTCTAGGTTTACTTGGACATTATTTTTAACATCTAAAGATGAAACATCTGACATGTTTACTTCTTTTGTTAGAAAAACTCGGAAACAACTAGATAACCAATATGCATCAATTAGGATTTAGGTCTACCATGGAACTGAATTTGAAAATGCTAAGTTTGCTGAATTTTTGCATGCTACATCATAAATAGTTGCATGACTAGATATCTTGTTAAGAAGATTCCCTATGAGTCACTTAAAGGGAGAAAGCTAAATATATCCCATATTAGGGCATTTATATGCAAGTTCTTTGTGCACAATAATGGCAAAGACTCCTTAGGTAAGTATGATCCCAGAAGTAATGAGGGAGTATTCTTGGGATATTCTTCATATGATAAAGCTTATAAGATATACAGTAAAAGAACTACGTGTGTAGAAAAAATGTATATGTTATATAAAACTAACATTCTTTTTGATAAGCTGGAACATGAAGATGAAGCAATTGGGTTGGTAAGAAATTTAAATGATATCGCAGCCCAGACTGAAGCTGTAATAGAAGAAGGAACATGTGATGGAATATGTTCTTCTACCCAAGGCAACATGACAGGGGGAACTGACTAGAGAGGAACTGATCCTCAAACCTCGAGGGAACGTGTCTATGAACCTATTCCTCAGTAACAAAACAAGGAAGGAACATCCAAAGAAATTGACACCCCTATTGCAACATCCAAAAAATTGGATATAGATGAACCTGGTTCATCTGTTGATTAGAAGTTGTATAGGGGAATGATTGGTTCTCTTTTATATCTCGCTACTAGCAGACCTGATATTGTGTGCAGTATGGGTCTTTGTGTTCTATTTCAGGTTTTCTAGTTGATAGGAAAAGCAACTTAGGTATGGCACACTTCATTGGTTCATGTCCTGTGTCATAGGCTATCAAAAGGCAAAATTCAATGGCCTTATCTACTGCTGAAGTAGAGTATGTTGTTGTTGCTTCATGTTGTCCTTAATTGCTGTGGATCAAAAAACAATTATTGAACTTTGGAATTGATGTGGTTGTATACCTATTTTTTATAATAACACTAGTGCTATTAGTAAGACAAAGAAACCGGTTCATCATAAGAGAACTAAGCACATAAATGTTAGGCACTATTTTTTTGAGGGACAACTATGAGAAAGGCTTGGCCACTGTGGAGTTCTGTGCTACTAACAAGCAAATTGCTGACATCTCTACAAAATCCTTAAATAGAGATCACTTTGAGAGTAATAAGTTGAAACTAAAGATGATTAAGATCACCTAAAAGGACCAGTTCAAGGTTAAACGAAAAAAAATAATTTGTTTTTGGTTAGGGAGTGTGTAAATTGTGTATAATTAAATTAAATATTGCTCAGTCTCATACTTTCCATAGTATACTCTTGCGCCATATGTTAAAATGACTCATTAATCTCTAATGATAATTTCTCTATTTTGATAAATTTAGACTCACACAAGAGAATTATCAGTGAAGAACCTGGTTCATCAAGGTAACACGGTATATTTTCTACATGTTGCATAATTTGAAATAATGATATTTGGATCATGAACAGAGAGTCCCACCAAATACTAAACTCCTTTTGGACTTATCTATATAAGATTGATTGTTGATGTCTTAGTTGAGTTGTAACCTTGTTATTGTACTTAGTATATCTCCTAAATCGCTTACTCAGAAACATACTGATTAAGAATCCTCTTGTAAATCCATAAACTCGTCGAGTTTATGTTGTGACTAGATTTAGTCATAAGGAAAAGTCTTTGTAATCGTAGAGTTACATAGTGGCTTGTAGTGATAGCAACACAAGCTAGAAAAAGTCTTTGTAACTAGGATAGTCACAAAGTGGCTTGTGGTAAAGGTACCACAAGTTAGTTGAGTAAGTCTTTTGTAATAGAAAGTATTGTAAAGTAGCTTGTAATAAGTAAGATTACAAATTAGTGAAGTTAAAAGCCTACAGGTATAGGTCATCATTTTTTTATCCCCTTGTATGGAATTTGTCCACGTAAAAATCCTTTACCTCATTTACTTAGTGCTTTACTAAGTGCTCTCAGTAGAATCTTATAGAGGACCAGGTACTCTACTATTTGGTGGATCCATACAAACTAACAGAAAAGAATAAACTTTTCTAGAAATAACTACAAAAATTGATCTCTGATAAGTGGATGTGAACCTGCTAGTATGCTTCGCTCAAAATCCTGCTACCACCTCTCGGCATAACCGGTCATATGGTACACTACAAAGTCAACCCCATTGGTCTCAACAATACACATGTTGAACAACACCTCGTATCAATGGTCTAAGTAATCTTGTGGGTCCTTAGAGGGTGCACCGCTATAATGAACATGAAAAAGCTTGGTGAACTTATTCAACCTCATTAATCCCTTAAAAGACATCGCGAACCTCTCCGCCCGTTGTGTAGCAACAACAAGATGAACTGCCCCAACTACTAGAGCTTTCAGAGTTTGGTATAGGGGAGCCATATGATCCAAAGTGTGTGTGGAGGGAGTCTATGATCATCCCCCAACTTGAAAGATGGTTGACGCCATAGGAAATACTCCGATACGAGCCACACTCTCCATGAGTCCAACTAAGCGGACTAGAGCATTCTGGGGTATAGGAGTGGCAATGAATCCCTCTAGGACTTGAGCGGGTCTGACTGGTGCGGTCTGAACTGGGATCTCCTCCTCATTGTTAGTATGAGGCTCCACCATGGGTGCTACTGCTTCTTGTACTATAGGCATAGCTCTACCTCTGCCTCTACTTCAACCTCGACCCCTACCTCTAGTAATAGCTGCAACATGAGGCTTGCTCTTGCCCGACTATAGACGTTGTGCGATTTCTTACCATCTGCGAGAGAACAAAAGTAGAATGGTTCAAACTTCGGTAATGGAAACACGTCGCATGATAAAGAAAGAAGGAAGTAAAATTTTCCTAAAGCCTTATAGCCTCTAGAATATAAATACAAACGTCTCTATACCGATCCTCCATACTCTACCAAGCTTACTCATGACTTGTGAGACCTGGCAACCTAGTGCTCTGATTACTCATCACAATTCAAAATTCCCATCCTCGGGATCGAAATGGCACCTAATATTTCACTTGATAGGCAAGCCAATGTTAACTATATTTTTAACCAATTTTAATAATTCAAATCATATGATAACAATAACAACCGAATAGTCTGAAATAAGGTGATAAAATACTAAAAGATGTAATCAAAATACAATCCCAGAAATCGGGGGCACAAATACATGAGCATATTGGGTAGTACAAATAATAATTTGAATAAAACACAACAATTTGAATCTAAATAAACAACAATGATAGCATAGAAGGGGACTTCAGGGCTGCGGACGCCCTGCAACTATGCCTAAAATCTCCACAGGTAGCTCGTTTCGAGCAATCTCACTAAGCGATGTTACCCACCCTGTCATTTGCACAGAAGTGCAGAGTGTATTATGAGTACAACCAACCTCATGTACTTTGTAAGTGTCGAGCCTAACCTCGATGAAGTAGTGACATGGCTAAGGCGGGCGACTTACAATAACATGTACGCAATAATAATAATAACAAGAAAAATAGGAAGTGAAAGTAAAGCAGTTAACTGATGAAAACGTACTTGAAATCCAACTACCAGAGAGCCCATAATAACAAGTCTCATAGTCTCATATCACAATATCGATACAAATTCAACAAATCATAAACAAGTACCACATATACAATCTGTTATTGCGTGCAACCCGATCGCACCATATCATCATCTGTCCATATCATAATCCTTCGTTAATCCACTATTTCAATTCACTACCTTTCAATTTCCGTTGTAACATGCAGTTCACTCCCCAAATCATTTCAATCAACATAGACAATTCAAGAATCAAAATTGTAAGATTTTCTACATCAAGAGGGTAAATGTACAAGGAAATAAAGAATCACATAATAAATCAAGAATCTCAACAACTCGAAGTCTTAACTTTACCAATTCATCGGTATCTATCAACTAAACAATGTGTGCAAGGGAAACCACATTTATAGAATGCAACAAATATTACAAAAATAATAAGGTAAGTAAATCATGTGACAATTTAGGTATGTAAGTAAAGCAAGTAGAGAGAAGTAGAAAATAATCATTGAGTCATATAAGTGACAGACAAGTTAATACAAGAATAATAAAATGACAAGTAAGAATTATGGCATAGAAGTCAAATAAAACATATAACAATTAAGGAACAAAGCAAGATATATTATGAAATAAATAAAAATATGGAAACAAATATCGTGACAACGTATATACACTCGTCACCTCACATATACATCGTTTTCTCACATAACACATAGTTTAAGGGTTCGAAATACCCCCAATTCAAGGTTGGATCCAACACTTACCTCACTCCGCAAATCAAAACAATCATCAACCACAACCTTGCCTTTCGATCAAGCCTCTGAACTAACCAAATCTTGCAAATTATTGATCAAAATGATTCAAAATAAGCCTTAGAAACTACCCAATATGAAAGAGGTTCAATTTTGATAATTTTTTAAATAGTCAACTTGGGGCATGCGTGGTCAAAATCTGAGGTTCGGATCAGAATCCGGTTATCTATTCACCCCGAGCCCGGTTATGATTTGTTTCAAAATCTAATCTTAATTTGAGGTCTAAATCTCAATTTTACAAAAAATTACCAATTCTACCCAAATCCCTAATTTCTACCATGAAAATCCTAAATTTAATGTTAAAATATCATGAAATATAAATGAGAAATTGAAAAGAAATAGATTAAAGCCACTTAGCAATGAATTTGGGATGAAAGTTCTATTGGAAAAATCGCCTCTAGAGTGCTTAGGGTTGAGAAATGGTTTAAAATGAGATATGTCCTCATCTTTTCCTCTTTTACCCAGGTGCAAATGTTGCAATTGTGATGTCTTGTTCGTAATTGCGAAGCATGTGTCACAAATACGAACTATGCATCATCAGCCCATATGTCGCACTTGCGTAGATGCGAAAATGCACAAACTCTACATAACATCTCAATTACAATGACAGAGTCGCAAATGCGAACAGAGGACACAATGCAAATGTGACTCTTTCCTCGTATATGCGAGAATACCTATCCCCGGGCCATGCTCGAAAATGCGATGAGGTTATCGCAAAAGCGAGGCTCGCACATGTGAGATCTGCAGCAGACACCCGAAGTGTTCAATGCACAAGTAGTTCAAGTCATCCAAAATTCTTCTGAAATACGTCAGAAACTCACTTAAGCCCCTCGGGATCCAAACCAAACATGCACACAAGTGTATAACATCATGCAGACTCACTTGTGCAATCAAATCACCAATATAACATCTAATTCTACATCGAACATCAAAATGAATGGCATTTCAAAGTAAATTCAAGAACAACTAGGATCACATCTAAGCGTATCACGTCAAAGTAATTGCGAATTGCACCAAAATTTGCAGACAAGTTTCAAATAGTAATATAGACCCATACCATGTCTCAAGATCAAAATCCGAACCCGTTAGCTAAGAAGTCAACTCACGGTCAAACTTAAGAATTTTTTTGAACATTCAAAATACTAATTTTCGGCAAAACGAGTCAAATCAATCTAGGACCTCCATAATCAATTATGGGCACACGCCCAAGTCGAAAATCATGATACGAACCTACCAAAATTGTTAAAATACCGATCCGTAGTCATTTTCACAAAATGTTGACCATGGTCAACTCAAGTTGGTTTTAAAGCCAAAAATTATGTTTTTTTTAAATTTTTTTCACATAAAAGCTTTTCAAAGAGAAACACAGAGCACACACGTAAATCAAGAAACATCAAGAGGAGGTCTCTATATTTATATTGATTATGTAAAAGCTTTAATAAATATTGTATTATGTTTATACTTGAATTAAAAATATACTTAATTGATGTTATTCACAATAAATAGTTATAAATCATTTGTTATTCAAAAGCACTTTTTACAAAAAAATTGCCTTTTATAAAATCTATTTTTCAAAACCCAATCAAAACAAACAAAATATTATTTTCCAATAACTTGAAGAAACTATTATGTAATAATTCCCCAGTTCACATACTCCCCCGTCTCATAATATGCGTCGTGATTCTCTTGTGCACACCCCTTAAGAAAGAATAATTTTTGGCTACTTTACCCTTATTAAATATTTTCTTAATTTAAGTGTGACATTATCCATATTTTTATCAAATGTGAATGTAATTGATTATTATGGGTAAAAAGAAAAAAATATAATCAATTTTATCTTGAACTTCTACAACAACAACAACAACAACTACCCAGTATAGTCCCACAAGGTGGGGTCTGGGGAGGGTAATATGTAGACAAGCCTTACCCCTACCCAAAGGGTAGAGAGGCTGTTTCCAATCGACCCTCGGCTTAGAGAAGGAAAGGGAAAGCAACAACAAAAACAAAAACAAAAGAGCATTAGTAATTCCGGCAGAAATCGCATAAATAGTTATCTAAACATAAGAATTATACATAAAATGACATGTAATAATATCAAACAGTAACTACCATAAATAACTACCATAAGGGGGACACAATCCAATGCACGAATCATCTATGAGTCGCCCTGACAAGCCTCACCCCACCCCGGGAAAGGAGTACAAAAAAATTCTAGGGGCCCCTATCCTACAACCCTAATACTAGACCTCCAGACTTTTCTATCAAGGGCCATGTCCTCGGAAATATGCATCCTAGCCATGTCATGCCTAATCACCTCTCCCCAATACCTCTTAGGCCTCCCTTTGCCTCTCCTCACGCCGACCACCGCCAGTCGTTCACAACTTCTCACCGGGGCATCATGACTTCTCCTCCGCACATGCCCGAACCACCCGAGCCTCGCTTCACGCATCTTCTCATCCACCGGGGCCACCCCCACCTTCTCTCGAATAACTTCATTCTTAATCTTATCTAACCTGGTGAATCCGCACATCCACCTGAGCATTCTCATCTCCGCAACCTTCATTCTCTGAACATGAGAGTTCTTTACCGGCCAACACTCCGCCCCATACAACATGGTAGGTCTAACCACAGCTCTATAAAATTTTCCCTTGAGTTTCAGTGGCACTTTCTTGTCACACAGGACTCCTGATGCAAGCCTCCACTTCGACCATCCCGCTCCTATGCGATGAGTGACATCCCCGTCAATCTCTCCGTCCCCCTGAATCACCGACCCAAGATATCTGAAACTGTCCCTCTTAGCGATGACCTGAGCTCCAATCATTACGTCCCCGCCTACTTCGCTCGGCTCGGCGCTAAACTTGCATTCCAAGTATTCAGTCTTGGATCTGCTTATTTTGAAACCCTTAGACTCGAGAGTCTGTCTCCATACTTCTAGCCTCTCATTCACACCGACCCTCGTCTCGTCTATCAATACTATGTCATCGGCAAATAGCATGCACCAAGGCACATCCCCCTGAATATGTCGGGTTATAGCATCCATCACCAAGGCAAACAAGAGAGGGCTAAGCGCCAATGGTCTGAGTCACCGCCCACCGTCCTAACCCTAGTCTTAGCTCCATCTTACATGTCCTTGATTACTCTGATGTAGACTTCCGGCACGCTCTTCGCCTCCAGGCACCTCCATAGCACCTCCTCGGGACCTTGTCATACGCCTTCTCCAAGTTGATAAACACCATGTGTATGTCCTTTTTCTTATCCCTGAACTGTTCCACCAATCTCCTGACAAGGTGGATAGCTTCTGTAGTGGAGCGACCCGGCATGAAACCAAACCGGTTCACCGATATAGATGTCATCTCCCTCACCCTCGCCTCGATCACCCGCTCCCAGACCTTCATGGTGTGACTTATTAATTTGATACCCCTATAGTTGTCGCAACACTGGATATCCCCTTTGTTTTTGTACAAGGGCACCACCGTACTCCACCTCCACTCCTCCGGCATCCTTTTAGTCTTGTAGATCGCATTGAACAACCTAGAGAGCCACTCTACTCCTGACCTACCCATGCATTTCCAGAACTCCACCGGGATCTCGTCAGGCCCGGTCGCTCGGCCCCTACTCATCCTTCGCAAAGCCCCTACGACCTCATCCACCCTAATGCGCCTGCAGTACCCAAGGTCTCTATGGTTCTCTGAATGCCCCAGCTCCCCAAGCTCTATGTTTCGATCCCCCTCCTCGTTAAGAAGATCTCGAAAGTACATCTTGCCACCTCTGCTTGACCTGAGACTCACCCATCAAAACTCTACCATCCTCGTCCTTGATGCACCTAACTTGGTCTAGATCCCGCGCCTTCCTCTCCCTTACTTTAGCTAACTGGAATAACTTCCTGTCCCCGCCTCTCTCCCCTAATTCCTCGTACATGCGACCAAACGCCGCATTTTTAGCTTCCGTAACCGCCAGCTTCGCTTCCTTCCTCGCCACCTTGTAGGTCTCCCTGTTCACTCTCCTTTCATCCTCGTTAGTGCTCCCTGCCAACTTAGCAAACGCTGCCTTCTTTAACTCCACTTTTTCCTGGACTACATCGTTCCACCACCAGTCACCCTGATGTCTACCAGAATAGCCCTTGGCTACCCCAAGCACATCCCGTGCTACCTCCCTAACTAAGTTCGCCGTCTCCGACCACATTGCGTCCGCTTCCCCAGAACTTCTCCAAGCTCCACCATCAACTAACCTCCTCTCTAACTCCTGGGCTTTCTCCTTAGTTAGAGCACCCCATCTAATTCGCGGTCGCCCCCGAGCTCTCCTCCTCTTCCTCTTCACCCAGAGGCCGACATCCATCACTAGAAGTCTATGAAGAGTCGAAAGGGACTCCCCCGGAATAACCTTGCAGTCCTTGCATAAGCCTCTATCGCTCCTTCTGAGAATGAGGTAATCAATCCGGGTCCTCGCCGCCGAACTTTTGAAGGTGACCAAATGCTCTTCCCTCTTCTGAAATGTCGAGTTCGCAATTAGGAGCTCAGAAGCCCTAGCGAAATCAAGCAGTGAAGTGCCTCCTCCGTTCCTAACCCCAAAGCCAAAGCCGCCGTGAACCTCACCATAACCACCAACATCAGCCCCAATGTGACCATTAAAGTCCCCTCCAATAACTAACTTCTCAGATTGGGGAATACTACTCACCAAATCGTCCAAGCCCTCCCAAAAGCGCCTCTTAACCTCCTCATCCAAGCCCGCTTGCGGTGCGTAAGCGCTGATGACGTTCAGGATGCAACCCCCAATAACCAACTTAATAGACATTAACCTATCATTCACTCGCCTAACCTCAACCACGGACTCCCTTAGATCCCTATCCACCAAGATGCCCACACCATTCTTACCTCTCACGACCCCAGAATACCACAACTTAAACCCGTCCGCATTCCTCGCCTTCGACCCTTTCCACCTAGTCTCTTGGACACAGGCTATGTTGACCCTCCTCTTCTGAAGAACCTTCGCCAACTCAATAGACTTTCCCGTCAGGGTGCCTATGTTCCACGACCCGATCCTTAATCTAAGATCGTGCGCTACCCTCTTCCCACCCTTGCCTCCCGCCCTACCCGCAGAACCACTCCCAGCCCCCTACTCACCCCTGCCAACACCCCCGCCCCCCGAGGACATGACCTTACACTACCATCTCCCGACGCGGCCACTATCCCTCCAATCGATTACGGAGGACAGTTGCACACACGTACTATTGCGGAATAGGCAAACTAATGCAAGTAAGGAATCGGCAAAGTAAACCACACACAGGATATTTAGCTAGAAACGTAAAAAGGTGTACAAAGTGAATACGAGGCCGGGAGGTACCAACTCCCGATGGAAAAACCTGGAAGTACGCTTTGATTCTCCCGATATCAACTACCGCTAGCTCTTGCACGTTTCGTCCGGTGATGCTTTGCTCTTCACGCCGAAAGCTTGCCTTGTCCGCCGTGGCTAGTACCTGAAAATCACACACACAACAAACTCCAAAAAAGCGGGAGGGGGGGGGGCTGCCTAGCTCGGGAAAGGGGAGGGGTTGCCTAAAAGTCACACAAAGAAGAGGGTGAGGTAGGGGGTGTGAGAGAATAGGGAGGAGATAGTGTGTAGAGGGGAGAGAGGAGAGGAAGAGAGGTAACTTGCTGGGGGGGGAGGGGGTCGCCGGAAAAAGGGGGTCGCCGGAGGGGGTCACCGGGGTTATGGGTGGCAGGGGCAGGTAGGGGGTAGGGGCTGGGGTAGTGAAGAAAGGAGAGAGAGACAGAAGAGAGAGACACTTACTGGGGGTCGCCGGAGGGGGGGTCGCCGGGGGGGAGGGGGTCGCCGGAGGGGTCGCCGGAGGAAGGGGGAGGAGGGTTGGGGAGCTGGGGGGGGGGTGGCTGCTGGGAACTTACCGTTGTGAGCTGTTGGGAGTCTCTGGAGAGAGAGAAGAGAGCGTTGACTCTTTTACCTCAGATGAGGCTGGAAAATGTTAAAGCTGGAAGAAAAGGGAACCTTAATTTTGTGTGCTATAACAGACTGAATATATGTTGGTATTTTCTGCTCCTTTTTCTTTATCTTGAACTTCTAAAATAACAAATACTCCCTCCGTCTCATGATACGTGCCATGATTCTTTTGTGTACGCCCCTAAAGAAAGAATAATTTTTGACTACTTTATTTTTATTAAATATTTTCTTAATTTATGTGTCATCTCTATTAATGATATTATTTATATTTTTATTAGATGTGAATGTAATTAATTATTAAGGGTAAAAAAGAAAAAATATAATTAATTTTGTCTTGAATTTAAAAATAATAAATAATTTGATATAATTATTTTTAGTAATGAGAGAAAGTAATTTGAGACAATAATAAATAGTATAGAAAAAGAGAGGCAGAGAAAGCAAAAGAAAATGACCTGTGAGTTTTATATATATAGAAAGAAAGCGGCGCGGCGAGGAAAGGAACAGAAAGAGGCAGTTTTTGCAAAGTTGCAGCAGGTATGGGAGCTCTGGCTCCACTTTCTCATTGGATTCCTGAAGATGACCTTTTGCTTAAAAACTCCATTGAGGTACTCAACCATTGCCTAGTCTACGGCTCCATGAACTTACATGCTCTTTTCTTCTAGCTCCCTTTTATTTTACCAACTCTTTTTACGTTTACAATTTATTTATGCTTCTTGTGTTTTGCCCCCTTCTTTTAAACTGTCCATATAGGTGGATATAGAGTGTTCATACAGTGGACGCCAATTAGTTTGTAATTGAATTGTAATAGCATTAGTCTGTTTTTGTGCTTTTTGTTTTTTTTTCTTTCTCTCCATGAATTTATGCCTTTTATATTTTTATTTTTGGTAATGTAAGGTGTCCAGTAGAACGGAATGGATACAAATGATTCATATAGTCCATCCCCACTTTAGGATTGAGGCTGGTAATAGTAATGTGTTTTTAGCTTTTATTTCTCAGGAGACAAAGGGTTGCTCCGATGGTAAGTAACCTTCACTTCCAATCAAGAATTGTGAGTTTGAGTCTGGTCTATTTGGAAACAGCCTCTATGCCCCAGGGTAGGGCTAAGGTCTGCGTATACACTACCCTCCCTAGACTGGATTATACTGGGTTGTTGTTGTTGCTGTTGTCTCTGTTTCTAGAGTTTATTCTTGAAAAGTTGTTCTGGGGTTTGCGTCGAGGTTCGGGCGATCTCACCAGCCCTTTTGTTCTGTTCATTCCACGGTGCGACTTTGTACAGGAAATAAAGCTGATTTTATAATAAAAGAGTGGGTAGTATCTCGTAGAACTGAGTTTTGCTGAATGTTTTGGTCTTCAAAGAGAGAGCTCCTCATGTTGTTCTATTGATTTTGTTTCTCTATTAAATTTATTGTGGTGATTTTGCTTTTTAGTTCCAGAAGTCTGGAACTTTTTATTTTTTACCTTGTCATATCAAAAAGAGATTTTTCATGGAGTATCTGTGCTTCAAGATTCTTCGTGAGAGTTCAAGACTGAGATGGTGACTTTTATGCTGTATATATATCAAGAGTATATGCATGAAAACTTTGTTTATTTTGAGTCTGAAGATATGAGATTGCAGTAATCAATCGAACTGGTACTTAGCATGGCGGATTACTTGTCCGTAAAAACTACGGATATAACTTTCTAGTGCCTGGCCTATAGGACTGTTTGGCACATTGTTAAGCCCTTCCCCTCTTTGATTAATCAAAAGTTTCATTATCAAACATCAAATTGGTGTCAAAAGTATGTAAAAGTTGTTAATATGAATATCCCCCAAGGGTTAGCTCAATTGGCAAAGGTTGAGAGGCTTGTGCCTCAGGTCACTGGTTCAAGCCCTGTGCAAAGCAAACTAACTCTGGTATTTAAGTGGAGAAGGGTGGGTGTGGGTGTGGGGGGTGGGGAGGGCCATCATCCCCGAGTTTCGAAGACTCTATTGGCCCTAAAGGTCGGCTCCAGACGGATTTCTCGATCATTAAAAAAAGTTGTTAATATGAATTAATCCTAGCACCTTATAAAATAAAAACAAAAAAGAGAATCAATCCGAGTCGTCCATAGTCATCTACCAAGTTTGTCAGCTATCTAAACAGTGGTATTCTCTCACTGTTTAGAGGGTACTAAAAGATCCTTTGTATTCATTGTTAAGCTGATATGAACTTGTTAGTTATCTGGTTGTTACTGCAATGCCAGATAAGTTGCTTTTCCAGAGAATATCCCCCTTCTTTTAGTATACAGGGCCCTTGTAAAGTGCCAGCACTTACTGGGTGATTACCTTGATGAATAAGATCTTACTTATCAAGAACTGAAAAAGGAAAAGAAAAAAGGTATGCTGCCTTCTCATTGTCTTAGCTTGACGACTCATTGCAAGCTGCCCTAACAGCAAGCTAAATTGTAGCTTATTATTATATCTGATTTTGTAAGTAGTGCACTTCTAGGTCTCTTCAATCGGCCATGGGGTATGATAGCTCAATCAAGGATCTTTTGGGTGGTTCTTTATTATGGGAAGAAATGAGGTTTCCTGGGACCAATCTATGGAGGAATGCTACGGGAATGAAGTGATTGGTTTAGTTGTTCTTTTTGGGATGGAAAAGACACACTATGTTAATGTACAAGGAAGAAAGGATGTCCTATTTCATGCTGAATATTCCTATTTGGTGGACAAACCTCTGATTGCTTCTCAAATTGTATAAACTAAAAGATATAGAAGATTATTCTATTTAAATACTAAAAGTGATTAGATGATAGGAGAGCTGTCCAGCTTGTTTAGCTGATGTATAATTGTGCAATGCGACAAAAGCATACTTAGAGTTGTCTAACATGTTAGTTGAAAAAATTCGTCTGGAAGATTAGCTTTGGGAATTGGAGGAAATGGAAATGAGAATCAATGAGATATAAGCTTAAATAAGCATCCAATTTCTTAGTTATAGATGTGCAAGCAATTCCTCTTTTCTAATTCTGTACCAATAATATTTTTCCTCGAAGCGTAGGAGTAAGTTGGTGGTTCTAGTTCCATCATAGCATTGTACTGATAAAAAATTATGAGATATCTTTCCTGCTGTTTTATATTTTATTGCCCTGGCATCATGATTTCATTTTCCCGTCTTGCTCCAGGCTGGTGCTTCTTTGGAATCACTTGCAAAAGGTGCAGTTCAATTTTCCCGGAGATTTACAGTTCAAGAATTGCAAGATCGATGGCATGCTCTCCTTTATGATACAGTTGTTTCCGCTGAAGCATCAGCACTCATGATTGAATTTGACCACTCTGCATCGACACCGAAATGTAATAGGTTTGAGAATTCCAAGGAAAGCAAAAAATCCGTTCTAATGAAGAGAAAAAGTGAGAGTATCCGCTCATGTTATTATGCTATGCGTAAGAGAATCCGGAACGACCCATTTGACTCGATGGATATGAATTTTCTTGGTGGAGCTGGTAACAATGACGAGCCTCAGTCTGTGGATTGTGTATTTATAGATTCAATAAGAGATACCTTTGGTAATCAACAATTAAATGTTGACGTCATATGCAATGGCATTCTGGAACATGGGCTTGATGATTCCGTCCGGGCTAGTGATGGTGTTACTGCTTCTCCTTGTTTTCCGATTGGACCCCGCAATCATAATGGAGACATAAGCTTTAATGCTCCTGAGGACTTCCATAATGCTGGTGAAGAAAGTGTTTCCCTTACTCAGAGTCAAAGCACTGTTGGAGAATTGGGCCAACTGAAAGAATTGCCTGTTTGTGGATTATTTGAAGCCGAGGCTTTAGAATCCAATTTGCCATCTATGACAGGTCAATGTGATGATACTTTGATAAACTCTTCTGGATTTGAAAGCCAGGTCTTTAACTCACCAGTTCCACATTGTGGTTTGTCATTTGACAACCTTGGTTATTCACCTACTCCACCTGAAATGCCAGATTGGAGTACAATTGGAGATATTTCTATCCCAGCTCTGCCTGATTTCGAGGAAGGACTGGATGTACAGAATACTTTTGTAGTTGCTATTGATGGCAGTACGAATAAAACAGATGCATCAGGATATGGTGGTGTAAGTTTAAATTCCAACTTGAGAGACGATATGTCATGTGATGAACTGACAAATTCAGCACCTAGTACTGATGACTACTTAGCAGAGTTGTCAAAATCTTTGCTTAACTTTTCAGATGAGGAAGATCTATTTGGCCCTGATGGAAATGAAACGATAGATAAGTCTTATTTTGATGGCTTGAGCTCACTTCTCTTGGATTGTCCTGATGGTGGAGGTGACATGCCTGATAAAGGTGTATCAGAGGCTTCAAATGCTCCAGATGAACGGCTTACTATTCTTGATGATGCTTGTCCCAGAGAATTCAGTGACAAATGTGTGTATGGTGATAAGCCTCTAGCTTCCAGTTCAGAGTTTCAAATGCTATCCTCCGCATTAACTGTCAACCCGGCTTTTCCTGAAATGCGTGGTGGAGTTATTTGTTGCACATTAAGCTCTGAGGACCCAGAAGTTCCTAGCAATGATGATGTTTTTCTTCCTGTTCGGATGCCGTCAACATCATTTCCGTCTATGGCACATTGGAAATATGATGAGACATATAATCCATTATCCTCGTCTGTCAAAGATTTGTCGAATAATCATAGGACCAATGATGGACGAGCTGTCTTGATGAAAAATAACCAAAATAGTCATTCGGAATACAGTACTTCTTATCAGATGATTGAGCCGCCATCAAAATCGGAAAAGTTCA
This sequence comes from Nicotiana noctiflora, assembly GCA_032618575.1. Classification (NCBI taxonomy): domain Eukaryota; kingdom Viridiplantae; phylum Streptophyta; class Magnoliopsida; order Solanales; family Solanaceae; genus Nicotiana; species Nicotiana noctiflora. The sequence goes on from JASVEL010007498.1 coordinate 24,504, forward strand.
ATAGTGATCACAAAGTTAAGTATGAGTTGCCCAACGATAATAACCAACATGTTCTACGGAGGAATCTGAACACTTCTGATAGTTCAAGGCCAGTCATTTCAGGAAAATTTAGTGCAGTAAATGCCTGTCAAGGAGCTGCTAAAGAAAATATCGCAAAGGATGAACATGGAAAAAGTCTCAGTTGGAATTATGCTGATGCCTCCCAGTGCTTGGAGAAGAAAGCTATTTGCTCTAAGGAACACGACATTACCACCATCCTTCAAAAAAATGAACCTTTACTTGCTGAAACTGTCCTCATGAAAACAACAATCCCTGAAACAAGTCCAAACAATTTTTCATCAGATTCGGAAGAGTTTCTTTATGAGAGTGATGAGGACATACCCTACTTTTCTGATGTTGAAGCTCTGGTGAGATCTTCTTTTCTGGTGTATGAATTTCTACTACCATCATAGGTATTTGTTGACCTTAACCAGTTTCTTTCATCATCCAACAGATCCTTGATATGGATTTGAGCCCAAATAACCAGGATATATATTCTAGTAAGGGAGGTGGGTTCCAGTTTGATTATATTTATTGAATGATTTACTTTTTTACTTCAATGACTTTCTATGAAGAGCTGGTCTAGTCTTGATTATTTTGTTTCGACTGCATCACTTAGTGTATTATGCTTGTTGTTACTTTTTCTACTCATTCACTTCCTCCACTTCTTTGGCGACTTTTTTGCTCTTTTGTAGTTTCTTTATTTGTGATTTTCAACCCTCTGTTGGTGCATACTCTCTTACCGTATATTTTCTGTTTTCTTTCCTTTGGTCCGTCTCTTTATTTTTTCCCCAGTCAAAACGTATCAGGTTGAAGATCCTAGAACGATCATCAGGCTGGAGCAGGCTGATCATGCTTGTGAACGGAGAGATATTGCTGCACATGGAGCATTTGCTGTTTTAGCTGGCCGTCGCTCAAAGCATTTTATTAGAAAACCGGCGGTATGATTGATTTAATATTAGCATTCTAACTCAATTACAGAATACCATGGGGCAGGGTGGAAGCCTCGAGATGTGGGACGTAAGTCCCGGTGAATTTTTATATTTTTTATTTTATAAATTAACTGTATATCTTAAATGTATCTTTATCAAAAAATAATATATTAAATGTACAAAAAATAATTATGACATATAAAAATTGTTACAATTCCCAAACCACAACAATAATTACTCACTTCAAACTACATTAACTATACTTTTTGCAAATGGCGGTTTAATATTCCAAGAAAAGGCTTTTGCTATTCCATTTTATTATACCAAGTCCCCACATAGCCCTATAGCCATTGAACAAAGCAACTAATTAAGTTTTGCATGTTCCGTTGTGTACTCTGTGACGTTCCTCCCATTTCAAATGACTGAGCATGTGCATTATTCTCACTTCTCTATTTTGTTCATCTCAACAATTCAAGACAACAGTCACAATGAGCACTGATGCTAGATTTCTTTAAGCAAACCCACCATTATCTATTAGAACATAAGCCAAGTAACTCAAAACCAGGCAGATCCAAAGAAAAGCGGTTGATTACACTTCCTCTTCTTCCGATCACTGGGAACCATCACAACTGATGTTCTCTGAAAGAAGCCGCAACACCACTGTCCTTTGTTAAAGACTTCTTTTCTTTAGCACCCGGTAAATCATTGAAGGTAAGTTGCAATTGTAGGAATTGCACCTGGTAGCCAGTTTTCACAATGCTATTTAAGCTATATCCAGTTTTTCAAATTATTTAACTTGTAGTCAGTGTCGGCAAACTTCATACAAAGACATCCTACTCCTGCTCTTCCCCTCCTCCTCCTTCTTAGGGAAGGAAAACTATATGTTCACTCCGTTTCAATTTATGTGAACCTATTTGACTAGGGACGGAGTTTAAGAAAAGAGAGAAGATTTTTGAACTTGTGGTGTAAAATAAGTCACATATATTTTGTGTGACTATAAATTATTGCAGAAAGGTAAATTGTTTCCAAATAAGGAAAGAGGTCATTATTTTTGGCGCGGACTAAAAAGGAAATAGGTTCACATAAGTTGAAACGGAGGGAGTAGTATTTTTGTTGGGCAACACTTAAAAGGCTGTTTATGGACTCTCTATATATAAGGGATTAGAAGAATATGCTCTTTCGCTTTACTAGGTCTCAGTAAAGTTTGCATGCAATGAGTACATAGTGAAGAACTGTTTTCTTTGCCTGAAAAGAAAACCTTTTCGCAGAGCTGCTACTATTGTTATAAATGCTGTTGTCAAAAGCATGGTAGGGTTGTAGTATTGCTGAACTTGCTACATTGGCTGTTGGTACAATCTATGTATACTGTCTGACCTTTGTGGTCTCTGAGATGCTTTGCTTTTGACGATAAGTTACAACTCTCCGAATAGACTCAGATGCTCTATGGATAATTCAAGCAATTGTTGCGAAGGAAAGATATCTTAGATGTGCTAAACCACACACTTATTGAAGGATGCACATAGTGATCAACAAATGGCTTAGCCTGGAACTCAGAAATAATCGAGGAATAAGAGAATCAAGGTATTTAAGAATGTCTTTAGAGAGAAAAAGCTGCGAAAGTTTTGGTGCATAACATATGAACGAAATTACTGTCACCAAATTAACCAATTGATTGGAATTACTAACAAAGGATTTTAGCTTACCATCACAACCAAAACAGTTAAGTATCCACCAAATGGACTTGCAGAAAATAGAAAAAGGGTATATCTTTCATCTAAAATTTGGGTATGCAGTTTGGCAAGTCAAACTTCAATCTTGCATGTCTAAAGGTCGGACAAAAATGACTGAAGTTTGCTTGCAGCATTGCACAAGCAATATGCCAAGCTGCAGACAAATTTGTAACTTCAGACGCTGATTTTGCAGCTTCAGTCATGTAAGGGGAGCCTTGGCGTAATGGTAAAGTTGCTGCAATGTTACCAGGAGGTCACTAGTTTGAGCCATGGAAATAGCTTGCAGAAATATAGGGTAAGACTGCATACAATAGACCCTTGTGGTACGGTCTTTCCATAGACCTCGCGCATAGGGGGAGTTTACTACACTGGGCAGCCCTTTAGTCATATATATATATATATATATATATATATATATATATATATATATATATATATATATATATATTAAGTTTATATA
>JASVEL010007499.1:0-39728 GCA_032618575.1 Nicotiana noctiflora
TTTGACTGATCCGAAAATTGGCTTACCGTGCTATTTTTACTCTTTTTGTCCCAATTAATCTTTCTCAAGTACTATATCAGTTTCTTGACTTTTGGCATATAGGAGGATACAAGAATCCGGAACCAAAGTGTTGTTAATTTTTAAAAAAAGAACGTTTTTATGTTTTTTTTTAAAAATGACATATGTATATACAACGCCACTTTATGTGGTGTTGTACACTAACGGTAACGGCTCTGTTAGTGTACAACGCCACATAAAGTGGCGTTGTATAATAGAGTATATATACAACGCCACCTATTCAGGCGTTGTACGTACTTCATCCGTTGAACAGTACAACGCCTGAATAGGTGGCGTTGTATAACACCACCCCGGCCTAAATTCTACAACATTTCTCACCACCCCGAGCGAATTATAAGAACTTCTTTATATTGCCCGCTAAGTGTCATATTAAACAACAATTGCTTGAACAATTTAAGTGGAAAGAACGTAGAGTAAATGGAAGTGTGGAATAAATAATTCCTACTATGTGTTTAGTTCATTTGTATGTTTTTCATTCTTATTAAGTTATATTTGTGTTTGTGTTCTAGTAATTTAAGTTTAAGTTAAATATTATGTATTAATAGACGAAATAATTAAATACGAAACAATAAACGAAATAATAAAACAAATGATGAACTAAAAAAACGAAATAATAAAACAAATGATGAAAAAATTAATAGATATATTTAATTAAATATTATTTTTACAAAAAATATTATTTACAACATATACAAGATAAAAAGTAACTATCTTGTATGTGTCCCGCAATGTGTGTGCTTCAAAGCAGCCGTCGGCCTCAGGCGCATCCCCGCCCGTCCAGGTACGCTATGAGGATCATCATCATCGAATTTCCTCCTAATAGCTGGATGTGGCTCAGGATGACATGCAACAGTGGTGCTGTCAGGTCTAGCAGAAGACTACATAATAAAGTAAAAATTTGTTTATAAAATCACATAATAATTTATAATTTACAGTTTTATTATCTTACCGTCATAGCGTCTGGATCCTGTATGTAGTCACCTGTCGCATCGTCAACTGAAGCCTGAACAAGGAGATTATTATAATGTAATAAATAAAATAAGTTACAGTTAAAAAAAATTTCATATTCAGAAGTAATAAACTCATACATGAGCATGCGAAGAGCTCCTATAACTCAGACGGCGGCAACTGGATATATCCTTGGTCGGTGCATCCTCAGATGTGGTAGATGGGCCTGTCACACCTCCCTTTTCACTACCCCACACATGCGTAAGATGTATAAATACACTTGTAGGGTATACCCCGACGCTCAATTACCCGAGACGGATAAAATAACGTAAGGGAAGGAGTTTTTTCCAATTTAAGGACAATCGGTTCGGGATTTTATTAGAGATTAATCGAGTCGCCACTTGGGAATGACAATGGTGTCCCAAGTCACCGGTTAATCCCGAATCCGAGGAATTTTGACTCTTATAATGTCTGCGAAGCAGAGGTCCGGATAAGGAACTCTGTTAACCCGGGAGAAGGTGTTAGGCACTCCCGGATTCCGTGGTTTTAGCACGGTCGCTCCACTGTCGTTCTTGACTTTTGTTTGACTCAATTGTAGATTTTAACAACATAATGTGCTTTTACGTTAAATATCATTTTTTAAGAATTTGCGATATCGCGAAAACACGCCTCGAGTCATACCGCAACCAGTACGCCTATGACTTTTGGTGTATTTCAGCTTTACCGAGATTTGGATTTGAGTCGCACCAAGTGCACACTCGTTTCAAAGGAAGGTGTATTAAAATCGTGCCCTAACGTAACATCTATCGGCTTTTTAAATCTTTTGGGAGAAGCTATGGAATTGGCTATTAGCTTTCCCGAGTCTATTTGTATTATATCATTACTAAATGGGGGCCCCGGTGTTATTCGAGCGAGGCTCGTCCCAATTTTCATTAAAGGGTTCAATACTCGTATTTAACTACGTTTTCTACACTTGTTCTTTCCTTAATCGTATTACTAACACTATAATAATCCCAGGCCCGTATGATTTTTGTTATTTAAATGGGCCTAGTTCCAATTGAAGCTTTATACAAACAATATGTCGGACCAGGCCTTAAAGGCCCAGGTAGTTACTGAACTTTGCTTGCTGGCCCAGTCGGCTTCATATAGAGATTTAGGCTCAAAACCAACAATAACAGAGAAAGTAAAAGAATATACACATTTGAATTCAAAGAAAGAATCAGATGTCATTTTTATTGATCAATTAAAGAGAAAAGTCGTAATACAAATTGGGAAATAAGGCTATCTACTAACAGAGAATTACAAGACTACTTCTATTTTTGATTTTCAACAAAGAAACTATACTAACCAGTGGATCAATTATTAGCTAAGATCAGTGAGCTATTTAACTCCATATATAGATGAAAAGGTATGGGTTACTTATAGCTATACTATTTTGCTACTGACTAATCGTGTGAAAAAACTCATGGATATGTATATACAATTATTGACTCTAATATGACTTAACCCAGATATTACTTTTGGACTTATTCTTATATATTACTTCATGTATATGATTAAATACTGATATTAGCACAAATCGAACTTATTCAATGCTATCAAGCCAATCGCACTCCAATTGTCTACCTAGTCCGATGGTTTCTTCTTCTTAACTAATTTTAATTTGACTGATCAATGAAATGAATTACCTATGTGATCATGATTGTCATCTACTCGTGTGATAGCCATTTGACTTGTTTTCAGGAATTTTACCTAATTAACTAAGTGACATACTACTACTACATTACTACTATCATATACTAGCTATTACATTGCTTTTTGTTTCTGTTTTTCCTTGCAGTATACTATAAATTAAAAAACGGAATTACAAGCATACAACAAAGTAACTCAAATCTTCATTTCATTCAAACCAGTCTCTACAGCTTGATTTCTGGACGAGAATATACCTGGATCAAATGAAGGGAAACCGATGAGTCTAGGGGAGGCAAGTAAGTAATCAGCAAGGATTGAAACAACAATGAATGCAACAGTGAAGAGAAGGAAGCACAGCAACACAGCAACAACAAAATCCACAGCAAACAGAGAAGACCCAAGTAGATAACCCAGTGAAATCCGATAGAAAACCCAGAAAATCCTACTGTTGTATTGCTAATTCTATCTCTCAAGCTTTTGTATTCAATGAATTTCAATTTAAATGTATTTTCAGATTACTCAATGTTGGAACCCAGATATATTTCCTATATTACTCAGATTTTTGAACCCCAAATATTAACTCGGATTGCTCTCCCAATGGAATCCCCTTTTTCAGCTCTTTTGAAGGTGTATTTATAGTTAACCTAAGGCTGAAACTTGGGGAGAAAGTTATGGGATTTTATCCCACTTCTCCCCTCCTAAAATTATCAAATCTACACTTAAGTCCCTATTTTCAGTTACCAGAAACCCTTCCAGCATGTGCTGGAAGGTTCTAAAGATTCCCTTTTATGGGTTTTTACTAGTGTTCCCTAAGGGTTAAAGATTTTCACAGATTTTCCATTTTTAGGAGACCATTATACCCCTAAATCTCTGCAAAATTGCAGAAATCAGGAGCATAAATGTCTCCATTACCCTTTTAAGTTCTAGACTAATTACTATTTTACCTTTTCAATTCCCAATTGTGCCCCTAAGGGCACTGCTGATTTACCAGCTTGCCTAGGGCAGATTTTAGCTTGTTTTGAACCTATTTAACTAATAGCCAGCCCTGGCATTAGTATTTAAGGGCTGGCCAGTTTTATTTTTAAGAACTATTTCAAATTTAGCCATTTTTAAAATTAATTCCAGTCAATTAAGACCCATTTATTCCTAATTAAAGCTAATTACAGGCATAGCCTGTTTAACTATTTATTGTTATGTTTAAACTATTTAAAAGTTATGTTTAAAAGTCCAAGCAAATATTCCACAATACTATTTAAAACTATTTAAAAGTTATTGTTATGTTTAAACTATTTAAAAGTTAGCCAGTCTCAAGTTGAGACTTAGCTTGGGCTATCAAAGCCATATACTGAACAGCTGGGCCCAAAACCTTTACAGGTTTGGCCACTTTGCTGTTCAGGGCTCAATATAGAGCCTGGGCCAGTCTGCATTTGCAGACATAACCCTTTGCACAACCGGCCACTGTTTTAAGGTGGACTGTGTGTTAGGGCTCACAGAATTGGTCAACCCTTTGCAAGGTTGACCATTCTTAGGCCAATTATTAAACTTATAGCCTAATTAAAAAAAAACATGCATTAACCAACTCAAATTCAGAGAGAACAGTAGATATGGTTGAATTCTAGTCAACTAACTCATTCTATTGGATTGTATGTGATGCAGTGTGAATTCATGTCAATTCATACCTAATTATTACTAATTCAAGTCATATGAAAGTTTGATCAATTTCAGAACACATAAGCACAGGTTTTTCATAAACAAGTCAACACAGCCTAGATTAACAGAGATGACAATTAGGATCCAATTTCAAACTCTAGACCTAGAATAATGATAACCCAATGAAACAGGAAAAGTATGAGACTAAAGCCAAACATGTGAAGAAACCTAGTCATGCTTTCAATATGAATTAGGAACTAACAGTCAGTAGATCAAAGAAAGATGAGATATTTGAACTTACAGCAAAGCACCATGGGATTAACATGACAAATAACAGGATCTTAACATAACAAGCTAAGGATGAGCCAACTAAGAAGCCTCAAGACTAATTATCAGAGCAACTTGCACAAAGATATGAAATAAACTATGGAATGATGGGAACATAATCAACCAGAACCAAATCATGGACAAGTGCATGACAGATAAGATAAAAATGAAGGAAAGAAGAGCATGGAGATGAAGAAAAGAAGGATGTGTAGAAACAGTAGAAAAACTAGACCATGAAAGCTAGAAAGAAGCCTAGTTCTATGAATCATTACAGTCAAAGGCAACAAGAGTAGTTAAAATGACACAGAAAAGATGAACTTCTCAATCTTAGAGCGAAAAGCCATGTGATCAAAACAAGGCATATAACAGATAAAGTCTTATCACTAACAGGCCCAAAAGAACATAGGGACACATAGGAGATGAACCAGTTAAGGAATCATGGTGGCCACAGAGAAATAGACAAAGACTCACAGCATGAGAAGATAAGCAGAAGGGTCCTAGACTAACATGAGAAGCACAGGATCGAGATAACAAGAGATAAAAATCATAAAACCAACATAACCCTATGACTAACATGTTTAAAGGAACTAGTCAAGAATTTAAAAAGAAACAGGTTAACAGATGAGGATATACAGGATCCTATACTAGTATGTGAAGCTCAAACTCGAGATAAGAACAGAATCACCAAAAGAGAACCAAGAATAGCCTTACAACTAACATATGAAATGCAAATCAATCATAACATGCAAGGCAAGGATATACAGGGCATATTAAAACAAAAAATGAAATAAAGAAAAAGAACAGAATATCAACAAGAATAATTGATGCTTATCATGCGAACACAAAAATCATAGAAGTCAGGACCAAAACATGTAAGAAATCACAGACATATCCTATTAAACTAAAGAAAACTAAAGGGCGAGGGACTTAGCTTGCGGGGCCGGTCCCCCGAGCTTCCTATTCTCTTTTCTTTTCCTTTTTATTCTCTCAGACTCTCCTAGACTCTCAGGCCTTCTTCTTGTTTCTCTTTTTTCTTTATTCTTTTCCAGACTTCTTTTTTTTCGATTTTCCTTCTGGTCTTTCTTTTAGGCTCAAAGGGGAGCCTTTTTGTGGTTTTGAGTTGTAAGGGGTGTTCAGGGGTGTGAAAGATGAGGCCTTTGGGTGGTTTTGATTTTGGGATCACCGGAGTTAGGTTTCCGGTGACCTTATTTTGGATATTCGAAGAAATCCAAGAAGATTCGAGGATGGAGAGTAGTATAGTTGGGTAGATCAAAGAAAAAGGGTTCGAATGGTATTGGTTTCAGGCGGTGGTTCATTGTTTGGTGGTCACCGGCGAGGATTCCGGTGACCGGGACTTTGAAGAATGGGGTGTTTTTTCTGGGTTTTGGGCGTGGTATGAAATGAAGAAGAAGGAGAAGATGAGAAGAGGGGTGAGAAGAGCCGGCGACCACCGTGGGAGTGGTGGCCGCCATGGCCGGCTAGGGCTTCTGTGAAGATGATGATGAAGATGAAGAAGGGAAAGGGGAGGCGGCTGTCTCTTAGGGTTTGGATTTTGGCAAAATGAGACAGCCGCTTCAGACAAGGGTCTTATATAGGCCAAATATCCGATGAAATCTCAGCCGTTCGCTTGATCAAGATCGACGGTTCACACGCGTGTTACTAAAACGGCGTCGTTTTGAGACTTAATAAAGCCAGGTCTTGGACCCTTGGATTAAATCAAACGGACGGCTCAGATCCAGCCTCACATAATTCAATAACTAATTAATTCCAACAAATATCTCAGCCGTTGGATTTAAGGACATGAACGGCTGAGATCACTTCACCATCATCTCCGGACCAGATCACATTTGGGCCAAAACATTGGGCCAGTGACTTGGATTGCAACTGGCCCAAGTTTATCACATCCAATATATATATCTATTTTTTTTGTATTTTCTGGTTTTAATGATTTTTATGTATTTTCTTTTATACCTTTTTTTTTCTTTTCTTTTATGAAAAATTATAAATCCTAATTTACTACCTACTCTAATTTTCTAGTATTTTTTGGTAATTTTCTGCTATTTTTTCCTAATTTCTACTACTTAAGCTATTTTACTAATTTTCTAATTAACTAAACTAACAAATTAATTACTACTATTTTTTGATTTTTTCTAATTTCTTACTTATTCAAACACACAAAAATATAACTAATTTCAAGCAAAGCAAGTAATTGCACTCAAAAACATATTTATTTTAATTTTGGAATTATTTGCCTGGTGCAAAAATCATGTGCTCACAGCTGCCCCTCTTTGCTCGGGAACACGAAGAGTTTCAGTGCAAAGATAAGTGAGCAGTAATGAGAGATTTTTTTGCACATCGGCATATTCCGTGAAAGCATTTTTGAAAACCTTTTGACCGCACCCTGCTTTAGAGGTTGCCTACATATCCTGGGCTAAACAGGAATCAGGTCAGTGTAGTTCGGGAAGGTCTGGCAGTTTTAAAAACTACCAGACTCACTGTTGCATTGACACTGTTGAGACCTGCTGACTTACTCCTTATTACACCGGGGGGAAAAGTGTAAAATGAAGAAGCTATTCTAAGCTATGATCCTACAATTACAATTGTTCCTAATCTAGCTTTTGCTCTTCTTCCCTTTCCGGCGATGCAGAATCTTCCTTTTTTGTTGATTTTCCTTGATGCTGACTCTCTTTTTGTTGATTTTCTTGTTTTTCTTGTTGACTCTCTTTTTTGTTGATTTTCTTGTTTTTCTTGACCTCGAACTGAACCTGCTTAAAACAAAACAACAAACTACCTCTTTTTTTTCTTTTTCTGCCCCAGTGTGGGCTTTTTAACTGTATAAACCATGATATGCAAAAATATTCCCGTATTAGAAGGTGGGCGCCTAACGGAAATTAAACGTGCAATGCGATGCAGAAAATATTCCCGTATTTGAAGGTGGGCGCCTAACAGAATTTAAACGTGCAATGCGATGCAGAAAATATTCCCGTATTAGAAGGTGGGCGCCTAACAGAATTTAAACGTGCAATGCGATGCAGAAAAATATTCCCGTATTTGAAGGTGGGCGCCTAACAGAATTTAAACGTGCAATGCGATGCAGAAAATATTCCCGTATTTGAAGGTGGGCGCCTAACAGAATTTAAACGTGCAATGCAATGCAAAAAAGTATTCCCGTATTTGAAGGTGGGCGCCTAACAGAATTTAAACGTGCAATGCAATGCAAAAAAGTATTCCCGTATTTGAAGGTGGGCGCCTAACAGAATTTAAACATGCGATGCGATGCAGAAAATATTCCCGTATTAGAAGGTGGGCGCCTAACAGAATTGAAACGTGCAAATGCAGATGCAAAACAGTATCCCTTCAGCCTGAGGACCGGGGAAATGGATTTTTTTTAAAAAAAATGTTACCTTTCTCTTTTTGGTGTTTTGAATTTTCCACATTGGTCACATTCACTTTAAAGTGATTAGTGACAATTTGTTCCTGCATGAAACAAAATTTATTAGATATAAACTGCTGGCAACTGGCATCTGCCGTCCCCACTTCTTATTGCTTCCTTTGTTTTTGCTTTTTCATGTTGCATGGCTTTCGACTTCTTGTCCCTTGCAGACTCTTTTTGTATTTTTCTCATTTCTCCATTTTTGTTTTGTTTTCTTTTTCTTTGGCCATGTTTGCCAAGCTTCTTTATTCTCCTCCCCAATCTTCTATCCTTTCGGATCCAGTGTTGTTTCAACTTCCATTATCGGGAGCTGGTTGTTAGCTCTCAAAAGGGTAAACAATGAAATGCAGGAAAAATGAAAGAAAGGTAAGGGTATTTTGGAGAGATGACAGAACTTATCTGGGTATTTGCTGGCTGATTCCGCTGACCATGCCATGTATTTAAACTCTGACCCAGTTCGTTCCAATCATTATTCTGACGCTGGATTGCCTTTGAACCAAACCGATACTCTTTTTTGTTGCCTTTTCTTTTCTGATGGTCGCCTTACGGTGCCTCGAAAGTTTTTCACCAATAAGACTCTCTCGTTTATTCTCTCAGCCTCACAATCGCCTCACAGTGCCGGCTAAGGTTTTCACTGATGAGACTCTCTCATTTTATTTCTCTCAACCTCACAATCGCCTCACAGTGCCGGCTAAGGTTTTCACTGATGAGACTCTCTCATTTTTCATCATTTTTTTCATTTTTGCTTTTTGTATTTTGCTTTCTGTTCCACGGGTATTGTCCGATGCTTCGCTCCTCCTTCGTTGTATTTGTTATCATTTCAAAATTGATCAGAAGGTCTTTCTTTGGACTGTAACGTGGCTTTTGGACGGGTTAAGAAAGAAAGATATAAAGGCTCAAAATTTCAACGAGGGTTAAAAATATTTACAACTCTCGAAATTATTAAACATAACTTCTGCCCCAGTTTCAATATGTGGGGAATTTTTGGATTTTTCCTTTATTGTGACTGAACCTCAGAGAGGCTGCCTACGTACCCTTTCGGGATCAAGTCAGACGTAGTTCATCCAACTTCATAAGTTAGATGGATTTCTTTTTGACTTTTTCCCGATTTTTGTCTTTTTCCTTTTTTTTTCATCATTTTTTCATTTTTTTTTTCATCATTTTTTCATCATTTTTTTTTTCAATTTGGCAATTTCGATCTTATTGCGCTAGAGCGATTCCGAGAGAGGGATATGAAAGAATTCATTCATTAAGGCTCAAAGGGGTTATCAATGGATAAAGTGTTTGGATAGAGAATAAAATGCCTTCATCATTTCAATTCCAAAATCACAACAAAATACAAACATACAATTGAAAAGGAATCATACATAGTATCTTTTGACCGCATCTGAATTGATAGTAGTCTCTACGCACTTTCCTTCAACATCTGTTAAATATAATGCTCCATTGGACAACACCCGTGATACCACGAACGGTCCTTGCCAATTCGGCGCAAACTTGCCTTTTGCCTCTGCCCAATGTGGTAAGATACGCCTCAATACCAGTTGTCCGACTTCAAACGTTCGAGGTCGTACCTTCTTATTATATGCTCTGGCCATCCTTCGCTGATACAACTGCCCATGGCAGACTGCAGCCAATCTCTTCTCATCAATCAAATTCAACTGTTCTAACCGGGCTTTTACCCATTCATCGTCATCTATCTCAGATTCGGCTATAATTCGCAATGACGGTATTTCTATTTCTGCGGGTATAACAGCCTCCGTTCCGTACACCAGGGTATAAGGTGTGGTTCCGATAGAAGTACGTACCGTCGTGCGGTAACCCATGAGAGCAAAGGGTAACTTTTCATGCCATTGCCTGGATCCCTCCACCATTTTTCGGAGAATCTTTTTAATATTCTTGTTAGCTGCTTCTACTGCTCCATTCGCCTTTGGCCTGTAGGATGTGGAATTGCGGTGCGTGATCTTAAACCTTTCACAAACTTCCGCCATGAGATGACTGTTTAAATTGGCTCCATTGTCTGTGATAATCACCTTGGGGATCCCAAATCGGCATATAATATTCTCGTGCACAAAATCCACCACCGCTTTCTTTGTCACTGCCTTGAATGTCTTAGCTTCGACCCACTTGGTGAAATAATCAATTGCAACTAGGATAAACCTGTGCCCATTAGAAGCGGCTGGATCTATTGGGCCGATGACATCCATGCCCCAAGCAACAAAGGGCCAAGGTGCTGACATTGTGTGCAGCTCATAAGGCGGGGAATGGATCAGATCCCCATGTACCTGGCATTGATGGCATTTCTTTACATACCTGATACAATCACGCTCTATCGTGAGCCAGTAGTACCCAGCTCTCAAGATCTTCTTTGCTAAAACATATCCGCTCATGTGGGGTCCGCATACTCCAGCATGTACTTCAATCATGATTTCATCTGCTTGTTGTGCATCTACACACCGCAATAAACCCAGATCTGGTGTTCTTTTGTATACCACTCCTCCACTGAAGAAAAATCCATTGGCTAGACGCCTGATGGCTCTCTTTTGGTCTCCTGTGGCTTGCTCCGGGTATTTGCCAGCTTTCAAGTATTCTCTAATATCATGATACCACGGCTCTCCATCCGACTCTTCTTCCACAACGAAGCAATAAGCATTCGGATCTCGGACTTGGATCTGGAGCGGATCTATGTACGTCTTGTCCGGATGATGCAACATAGAGGACAATGTGGCCAAAGCATCTGCAATCTCATTGTGCATTCTCGGGATATGCTTGAATTCTATAGACTGGAATCTTTGGGACAACTCATGCAAACAATACCGATATGGTATCAATTTCAAATCTCGTGTCTCCCATTCCCCTTGAATTTGGTGTACCAAGAGATCCGAGTCACCCATGACCAAAATCCCTTGAACACCCATGTCAATCGCCATCCTTAATCCCAAGATGCACGCCTCATATTCGGCCATATTGTTGGTACAGAAAAATCGAAGTTGAGCTGTGACGGGATAGTGTTGACCCGTACTTGAAATGAGTACCGCTCCGATACCAACGCCCCTGCTGTTGACAGCTCCGTCAAAGTACATTTTCCATCCCGGCCTCTCCTCTTGCTCCATCTCCTCGACAAGCATTGCCTCTTCATCCGGAAAGTATGTCTTCAATGGCTCATATTCATCATCCACCGGATTTTCGGCTAAGTGGTCCGCAATAGCTTGTGCCTTCATTGCCGTACGAGTTACATAGATAATGTCGAATTTTGTGAGCAGAAACTGCCATTTGGCCAGTCTTCCCGTAGGCATAGGTTTCTGAAATATATATTTGAGAGGATCCAAACGTGATATCAAGTACGTAGTGTATGCTGACAAATAATGCTTTAGCTTTTGAGCCACCCAAATCAATGCACAACAAGTTCTTTCCAGTTGGGTATACTTCACCTCGTAAGATGTAAACTTTTTGCTGAGGTAGTAGATGGCTTGTTCTTTCTTGCCTGTCTCATCATGTTGACCCAGTACACAACCGAAAGAGTTATCTAGCACCGTCAAATACAAAATCAAAGGTCGCCCTGGTTCCGGAGGAACTAACACCGGAGGATTGGCCAAATATTCTTTGATCTTGTCAAAGGCTTCCTGACACTCGTCGGTCCACTTCACTGCTGCATCTTTCTTCAATAACTTGAAGATCGGCTCACATGTTGATGTCAATTGAGCAATGAACCGACTAATGTAATTCAACCTTCCTAATAAGCTCATGACCTCCTTCTTGTTCTTCGGCGGAGGTAGACTTTGAATAGCCTTGATCTTTGATGGATCCAGTTCAATACCTCGCCGACTCACAATAAACCCCAGTAGTTTCCCCGAAGGTACTCCAAAAGCACACTTCGCCGGATTGAGCTTTAGATTGTACCTCCGGAGTCTTTGGAAAAACTTCCTCAAATCCCTCACGTGATCAGGTTGTTTCCTGGATTTTATAATGACATCGTCCACATATACTTCAATTTCCCGATGCATCATATCATGAAACATTGTGGTCATTGCCCTCATGTAAGTTGCCCCGTCATTCTTCAATCCAAACGGCATTACTCTATAACAGTACGTTCCCCAAGGTGTAATGAAGGCAGTTTTCTCAACTTCTTCTTCGTCCATCAGGATCTGGTGATATCCAGCATAACAGTCCACAAACGAACCGATCTCATGCTTGGCGCAATTGTCGATCAATATGTGAATGTTTGGCAATGGGAAGTCATCCTTCGGACCGGCTTTGTTGAGGTCTCTATAGTCTACACACACTCTGGTTTTGCCATCTTTCTTCGGGACCGGCACAACATTTGCCAACCAGGTGGGATATTTGGTAACTCTTATGACCTTTGCCTCAAACTGCTTATTCACCTCTTCTTTTATCTTCACGCTAATGTCCGTTTTGAATTTCCTCAGTTTTTGCTTTACTGGCCGGCATTCCGAGTAGATAGGCAACTTGTGTACCACTAAATCTGTGCTAAGCCCGGGCATGTCATCATAGGACCAGGCAAAGATGTCCTTAAATTCATGTAACAACCCTATCAATTCATCCCTGAGGGGTGCCTCCAAATGCACACTAATCTTTGTTTCTCGGACATCATCTTCGCTCCCCAAGTTTACGGATTCCGTATCACTCAGATTCGGCTTGGGTTTTTCCTCGTATTGTTTCATGTCCTTACTTATTTCCTCCAGGGCTTCCTCATCCTCACATTCTATTTCACTATCTTCCTCGATTTCTTGTATAGTAGCGTGATTGTCGGAACTGGGTCTAGAATCCTTCACGCATGACATGGCATTGGAATCAACACATGCAAAACTGTACAAAAGGAAAAATAAAGAAAAATAAGGCAAAAGTGAAGAAAAGGAAGAACTGCATTTCATTAATAAAAAAAACGAACAATGTTCGGGATACATGGTGATTTTTTCATGAGGGGAATGGGGAAATTATAAAATAACAACTTTCGGGGAAGCAATGATGAAATTTTGAGCTAACTACCAAGACTCCTTCCGGATAAGGAAAGGAGTAGCTTCCCAATTGTTCAATGTGACTCTAGGCCCCACAAATTGCACGTCCATTCCGCTCGTGCCTTCCCCTGCTTCAATCGTGTTCACCTCCCAAAACATTTTTGCAAAACCAAGCATTTCTTCATCAAGTTGGGTCTCAATGCACTTTGTTGCAGCAGATGGTTGATATTTTGTACCAGGCCTGATAAAGATGTCGGATAATTTGGGTATGGGTTTGGGCAAGGTCCAGTTTTTCTTGGCTTTAGAGGCTCTTTGGATATCGGCAAAGGTGGGTTTGAACCCTAAGCCGAATGTACCTTTATTCTCCGAAAGCTGAACTGGTTGAGTGACTCCCTGCAGTGTTTTACCTAATCCCCTCCCCGGTGCAAATCCGTTTCTCAGCATTTCTCTGGCCACCATTATAGCAGTTGGTGCCATCATCGGGGTTGGTAACTTTTCTCCTTCAGCAACTTTGTTCACCTCAACAACATCCGTCACTTGGTAGACCCAAGGACCCCGATCCCCATCAATACCGTCAAAAGGTGCTACCACATTACAAGCATTTTCCTCTCCGTGTACAACAATCTCTTGCTGCTCCCATTCAAACTTGACCATCCTGGTGTAGAGAAGATGGTACCGCTTTGGCCGCATGAATCCAGGGTCGACCTAACAGCAAGTTATATGATATGGCGATGTCGAGCACCTGGAACTCCATTGTAAAATCAACGGGACCGATGGTCACTTCCAAAATAATATCTCCCAGAGTGTTCTTACCTCCGCCGTCAAACCCTCTCACATTGATACTGTTTCTCCGGATTCTGTCCGGGCTAATGTTCAGCTTCCCTAGAGTTGACAGCGGGCAGATGTTCGCGCTCGATCCATTGTCAATCAATACCCTGGTCACGACCGACTCTTCACTCTTTACCGTGAGGTACAATGCTTTATTGTGTTCGGTTCCTTCCACTGGCAGCTCCCTATCAGAGAAGGTGATTCTATTAGACTCGAAAATTTTGCTGGTAATCTTCTCCAAATGACACACTGAAATCTTCTCCGGAACATGAGCCTCATTTAGAATCTTCATAAGAGCCTTCCGGTGCTCCTCCGAATGTATCAACAAAGATAACAAAGAAATCTGGGCCGGGGTCTTTCTTAACTGCTCAACCACCGAGTACTCTTGTGACTTCATTTTCTTAAGAAATTCTTCTGCTTCCTCCTCCGACACTGGCTTCTTCAGTTGGCTTTCTTTTACCGTTTTCATCTTTCTCAGTTCCTCTGGAGCAAAACACCTTCCGGATCGGGTAAGTCCATGCGTTTCATTAATTTCACCGGAAATCTCTTTTCCCTTGTAAACTACTGTCACCTTGTTATAGTTCCAAGGCACAGTCTTTGTATTCACCACTGGCATTTGCACTACTGGTTTTATGATTACTGGCTCTGCACTTGCTCCTTTCACAAGTCACGATCGTCTTTGCACCTGGAACTACCACCTTTAAACCTCCCATCACTACCGGCTTTGGTTTCTCAACAATTGCTTCCTCTTTCACAATTTCTTTCTCTAACTTGTCACTCGACTTTATCATCATGACGGCCTGAGATGGTTTTTGATTGCCATCACCCTGCACCAGTTCTATCATATTCGTTTCGTGGTGATTCGGCAATGGATTCTGGGTAATGTTTGGGGCTTCGGGAGCCTGCACTTCGATTCTCCTCTTATCGATAAGATCTTGAATGGCATTCTTTAATTGCCAACACTTCTCAGTATCGTGGCCCAATGTTCCCGAACAGTATTCACATCTGACAGAAGAATCAAGACTTTTCGGGGTGGGTTTGGATTTTTTGGTGCGATTGGTCTCAACATCCCCAATTCTTTCAACCTGTGGTAAAGACTGGTATATGATTCTCCGAGAGGAGTGAATGTCTTTTTTGCTTTGTTTCTCCAATCAGCGTCCGCCCTGGGTCTATTCTGGTTTCGGTAAGGTTTAGGGGTTGGGTATGTGTTTTGGGTATGATACACATTGTGTGGAGCTTGAGTTCTCCACACATGGGGTGGTGGTGGTGGGTAGGTTTGGGCTTGAGGGTGGTGGTAATGTGGGACAGTTGGTGGGTATGGTGGTGGTGGTGGATTATATGAGCTGTGTGTGTTGTAGGGGTTTGGCGGGTAAGACGGTGGTGGTGGATTATATGGAGTTGCTGGGCTTGGCGGGTGTTGGCGGTAGGGTCTTGGTGGGTTATAATGTGGGTTGCGACTCCAGGACCTGCTTTCAATGGTTGCTACTTCTTCTTTCTTCTTCTTTCCCATCACTCCTCCGCTTCCACTCTGTATAGCTTGATTGGTGGCTTTGATAGCCGAAAAACTCATAATTTTGTTTGTCTTCAAACCCTCTTCTACAAAACTTCCCATTTTCACAACTTCGTTGAAACTCTTTCCAATTGCTGACACTAGATGGCCGTAGTATGTTGGATCCAAAGCTTGCAGAAAACAATCTACCATCTCTCCTTCTTTCATTGGCGGATCCACTCTAGCGGCCTGTTCCCTCCATCTAAAACCGTATTCTCTAAAGCTCTCTCCTCGCTTCTTTTCCATCTTGGTAAGGGATAACCTGTCGGGTATGATCTCCAAATTGTACTGAAAGTGACTAGCGAAAGCTTGCGCTAAGTCATCCCAAACGAACCATCTTGTATGGTCCTGTCGGGTATACCATTCCAGTGCTGATCCATTCAAACTTTGACTGAAGTACGCCATCAACAGTTCATCTCTACCTCCCGCGCCTCTCATCTTGCTACAGTATCCTCTTAGATGAGCTACCGGATCCCCGTGTCCGTTGTACATGTCAAACTTTGGCAACTTAAATCCCGCAGGAAGCTGCACCTCGGGGAACAAACACAGGTCTTTGTAGGCTACACTTACTTGTCCTCCCAGCCCTTGCATATTGCGGAAAGCATTCTCAAGACTCTTCACTTTCTGAGCCATCTCTTCCTGCCCGGCACTTGCTTCTATCATCGGAGCGTGAGACTCGTGTTGTCTGAAAGTAGGCTCCGGAGGGTAGTAGTGAGGATCCTGGATATGGAATATCGGTTCACTAGAAGATTTGTGGATAACAGCGGGCGGAGGTGCCACATATACAGGAGCGACTTGTGGTATAGGAGGTGGTGCTTGCTTGGTTGGAGGTGGTGGCATTTGGGAGGTGGAAGCATAGTAATGAGGATAGTCGGGGTAGGTGGAGGATGAGTTCATTGTTGGTGGCTCGGGGTTAGGATTGGCTGGAGGGACATATGCGGGGTTAGCAGGGTAGGCTGGTAGTGGTTGACCTCTTGACCAAGCCTGGTACATTTCAGCCATCTGTTGTCTTAACTTGTACATTTCTTCTTTCATCCCCGCCACATCCACGATCTCTTCTTCGTGAGCAGGGTCTACAATGGTTGCCTCGATCTCCTGGGATACAGCCTTTGTCATCTTTTTGGACCTGGTGTTGTATGGGTGGGTAGCCAGTATGCCAGTTGCCTAGAAAATCTGGACTCACAAACATCAACACTTGTTAGTTGTTAGCGCATGAATAAGATGTAACGACTTTAAAAACAAACACATTTGCTCGAGTCGTTATGCATCATCCCGGCCGTTGCTCACTTGGACCAATCATTTTCTTTTCCCGCTCTTTTGTTTTCTTTCTTTCTTTTCTTCTTCTCTTTTTCTCTTTGGCTTTTTCTCTTTTCTTGCTCTTTTTTTTTTCTTTTTTTTCTTTTCTTTTCTTGCTTTTTCTTTCCTCTTTTTTTTAATTGCCTATTTATTTGCCTAGCGGATACAAAAGAAATGACATAAAGTAAAAGAATTGGTAACAACACTTGTTTTCTCATTGATAACTCAAAACATTGATTACAAAGTGATGTTTAAAAAGAAAAATAAAAAGATGATGCATGACCTAAGAATACATTAATGCACCTAGTGCCCGCGAGGCATCGTTCGGCCTTGCCGCGGGCCTATATGCTAAACCCCTTGGAAGCCTATCCAGGTCGGCCATGACTTGTTGTACAAAAAACTTCACTGCAGATACAAAATTCCTCCGAGACATATCTTCACAAAGCTGAGTCTTCCGGGTGATGTATTGGGCGATGCGAACAATCTTTTCTCTGATGACCCCCTTTTCTTGCAATAGACGGCTTATTTGCTGAGTGCGAGCATCCAAGGTGTGTTGGTTGTCCTTTTGCACTTGTTGTAGCTTCAATTCTAATTTAGCCATAGTCGTGTAGCAGTGCTCTCTTTCTTCTTCAAGATCTTTGATAATCCTGTTACTTTTGACTGTGGCTGAGATCATTTTCTTTCTAAGCTGAGCTATTTCAACATCATGCTTGCCTTGTAGCTGCCGGACCAACTTGGCTCTTTCCTCGGCGTCTTTGTCCGTTTGCTTCCGAGCCTTGACTAACTCTTTTTCAGCTACGTCCAAATCAAAGCTATAGTCATTTACTTTCCGCCGGAGAATCTCAATTAACTTTTCATCTCGGGCGGAACGAACTGGGGTCTCGGATGCAATTTTCATTTGAGCTATTTGAGTCTTCAACATATCATTTTCTTTTTTCAACTTGTTTCTTTTCCCCTTCATCGGATGCTGCTTGTAAGCCACTTTCGAAATGAAGATTTCTCAGCTTATCTTCCAACAGACTGATTTTTGCCTTATATTCCTTTTCCTTGGTTGCCCATTTCAGATTTTCCTCGGATTGCTCTATCAGGTCTTGCAAGTGAAGTCTCTTTGAAAGACATTCGTGTTCAACCCCTCGTCGGTACCATGTGGAGTACCCAGGTGATATCTCTCCCTTTGCTCTATTCGGCACACAAGTATCAATCTTCAAATTTTGGCACTCGTTCCAGATTTGCCGGATTTTTGCTTCCGGGAATTGCCCGTCTGGACCAACCTCCACGGCTTGCACACTGAGATCCCCATCTCTCGGAATAACCTGACACCGACCCAATTGTCGCAGGGCTCTGTATGGTGCATAAGGTTGTATACTCTTCAAGCCCATGATCAAAAATGGCGATCCCTCTGTTGGCATGTATATCACCTCGTCAAGAGGTAACCAGTCATACGTCCAATCAATTTGACCGTCAGTTAGTGATCGAAGATACACAATCCAACCTTGGACTCCCTCCGGCAACTTTACTTCTTTTGTCCTCGCATTGAACTCTTCCAAACATGTCCGATCGGCCGAACCATAGCTCGAGAATGAAGGGTGGTGGCACAGATGCTCAATTAGCCAGATTTGCAAGATCAAGTTACACCCTTCGAAGAAGCTAGCCCCTGCTTTGCACGCAGTCAGAGCACGATAGATATCCGCAACAATCATCGGGGCCAGAGTACAGTTTTCTTGTACTATCAGTGTGGAAGCTACCCCGGCGACTTTTATATTGATATGTCCATCTTTCCTCGGGAATACCACAACTCCGAGAAATGCCACCAAAAACGCGAACCTCCGGTGTTCTTCCCATTTTGCCCGGTTGGACTTGCAACATAGCTTGTTGGTAGGATCATTGAAACCCCCAACGTGTCCAAACCTATTGTAGATGAAGCTTAAAGAACAAAACCCGTCGGCCAGATCTTCATTATGAACATTCCGGGCAATTTTCAAAGAGTCGAGGAAGCGATGTACTGTCACCGTCCTCGGAGATACCGGGTATTTTCCTTTCAGCGGAACCTCGGTCTTCCCAATGTAAAAGGCAATCTCCTCCAAAGTTGGGGTAAGTTCAAAATCCGGGAAATGAAATACGTTGTGTGCCGAATCCCAAAACGTGACCAACGCTCTAACCACATCACCTCGAGGAACTATTTCGAGTAACCCCGTAAGACCTTTCAAGTACCTTTTGACCCATTCTTGACCATCGGATCCCATGTCCTGCCACCATAATCTCAGCTCCAAAGGGATTTTATTTAGGGAAAATTGTTCATTCATCATCGTGCTCGTCCTGCACATTTATTAAGGTGATTTTATTTAGAAAAGGAAAAATCTTTTTTCAATGCAAGTTTTCAATTTTTGAATGAAAGAAAAGAAAAATGATTTTCGAAGTGGCCATTTTGCAAAAACAGCCTTCCGTCGTCCTTTCGGAACCTTCGGCTATTTTTAAAAATAGCAATCACCTCGATTATTTGAAAAGAAAAATCTTTTTGGTCTTTTTCTAAAAGTGTGGTTGGACCCGTTTAAGGGTTGCCTACGTATCCCACCTAATGGCGAGAATCAAACCTGCGTAGTTCGGTCAGATTATTTGACCAATTATTTCAAAAAAATGTTCCACCTATTTTTTCCAAATTTTCAAATTTCCCATGTACCTATTTTCTATAAATCATTATTTTCCTCTCTCTCTTTTTTTTTCAACAATTTTTCCAATCTCGGGATTTTCGCCGGTCCGCATAACGATCAAGGACAATAAAATGCAACACATAGCATGCTCGGTCTTTTCAATACCGGGTCACCTGTCCTAGACGGACCCAACCCCTGTGTTGAGTCCCCTAAGTCAAATATGATGCAAATAATCGTCCTAGACCTATGTTCAAAATCTTATGGTTTCATGGATTGCTAGACCGTGTACCCGAGCGGACAACTCGAATCGAAGAGGGGGCTACGTACCGGTGACCCGCGGAGTCAATCGGCTTTGTAACTTATCCGGCCTCTGTTTTCTTAATTTAAGGTGACTTTAACAGAAAGGGGAGTCTCAACCAGTAAGCACATCCCCAGGGAAGAAGAGAGAAGGGTTTTTCGGCACAATTTTATGTACAGTTCACATAATATCAAAGCGATAAAGCACATAGCATGTTATTCAAATCACATAATGAAGTCAAACAAAAGACGCGAATGGCAGTTCTAAGGAGCTCGAGTTCTTAAACCCCAAAATCGAAATTCAGGGTTGGATCCCCAGCAGAGTCGCCAGAGCTGTCACACCTCCCTTTTCACTACCCCACACATGCGTAAGATGTATAAATACACTTGTAGGGTATACCCCGACGCTCAATTACCCGAGACGGATAAAATAACGTAAGGGAAGGAGTTTTTTCCAATTTAAGGACAATCGGTTCGGGATTTTATTAGAGATTAATCAGAGTCGCCACTTGGGAATGACAATGGTGTCCCAAGTCACCGGTAATCCCGAATCCGAGGAATTTTGACTCTTATAATGTCTGCGAAGCAGAGGTCCGGATAAGGAACTCTGTTAACCCGGGAGAAGGTGTTAGGCACTCCCGGATTCCGTGGTTTTAGCACGGTCGCTCCACTGTCGTTCTTGACTTTTGTTTGACTCAATTGTAGATTTTAGCAACATAATGTGCTTTTACGTTAAATATTATTTTTTAAGAATTTGCGATGTCGCGAAAACACGCCTCGAGTCATACCGCAACCAGTACGCCTATGGCTTTTGGTGTATTTCAGCTTTACCGAGATTTGGATTTGAGTCGCACCAAGTGCACACTCGTTTCAAAGGAAGGTGTATTAAAATCGTGCCCTAACGTAACATCTATCGGCTTTTTAAATCTTTTGGGAGAAGCTATGGAATTGGCTATTAGCTTTCCCGAGTCTATTTGTATTATATCATTACTAAATGGGGGCCCCGGTGTTATTCGAGCGAGGCTCGTCCCAATTTTCATTAAAGGGTTCAATACTCGTATTTAACTACGTTTTCTACACTTGTTCTTTCCTTAATCGTATTACTAACACTATAATAATCCCAGGCCCGTATGATTTTTGTTATTTAAATGGGCCTAGTTCCAATTGAAGCTTTATACAAACAATATGTCGGACCAGGCCTTAAAGGCCCAGGTAGTTACTGAACTTTGCTTGCTGGCCCAGTCGGCTTCATATAGAGATTTAGGCTCAAAACCAACAATAACAGAGAAAGTAAAAGAATATACACATTTGAATTCAAAGAAAGAATCAGATGTCATTTTTATTGATCAATTAAAGAGAAAAGTCATAATACAAATTGGGAAATAAGGCTATCTACTAACAGAGAATTACAAGACTACTTCTATTTTTGATTTTCAACAAAGAAACTATACTAACCAGTGGATCAATTATTAGCTAAGATCAGTGAGCTATTTAACTCCATATATAGATGAAAAGGTATGGGTTACTTATAGCTATACTATTTTGCTACTGACTAATCGTGTGAATAAAACTCATGGATATGTATATACAATTATTGACTCTAATATGACTTAACCCAGATATTACTTTTGGACTTATTCTTATATATTACTTCATGTATATGATTAAATACTGATATTAGCACAAATCGAACTTATTCAATGCTATCAAGCCAATCGCACTCCAATTGTCTACCTAGTCCGATGGTTTCTTCTTCTTAACTAATTTTAATTTGACTGATCAATGAAATGAATTACCTATGTGATCATGATTGTCATCTACTCGTGTGATAGCCATTTGACTTGTTTTCAGGAATTTTACCTAATTAACTAAGTGACATACTACTACTACATTACTACTATCATATACTAGCTATTACATTGCTTTTTGTTTCTGTTTTTCCTTGCAGTATACTATAAATTAAAAAACGGAATTACAAGCATACAACAAAGTAACTCAAATCTTCATTTCATTCAAACCAGTCTCTACAGCTTGATTTCTGGACGAGAATATACCTGGATCAAATGAAGGGAAACCGATGAGTCTAGGGGAGGCAAGTAAGTAATCAGCAAGGATTGAAACAACAATGAATGCAACAGTGAAGAGAAGGAAGCACAGCAACACAGCAACAACAAAATCCACAGCAAACAGAGAAGACCCAAGTAGATAACCCAGTGAAATCCGATAGAAAACCCAGAAAATCCTACTGTTGTATTGCTAATTCTATCTCTCAAGCTTTTGTATTCAATGAATTTCAATTTAAATGTATTTTCAGATTACTCAATGTTGGAACCCAGATATATTTCCTATATTACTCAGATTTTTGAACCCCAAATATTAACTCGGATTGCTCTCCCAATGGAATCCCCTTTTTCAGCTCTTTTGAAGGTGTATTTATAGTTAACCTAAGGCTGAAACTTGGGGAGAAAGTTATGGGATTTTATCCCACTTCTCCCCCTCCTAAAATTATCAAATCTACACTTAAGTCCATATTTCAGTTACCAGAAACCCTTCCAGCATGTGCTGGAAGGTTCTAAAGATTCCCTTTTATGGGTTTTTACTAGTGTATCCCTAAGGGTTAAAGATTTTCACAGATTTCCCATTTTTAGGAGACCATTATACCCCTAAATCTCTGCAAAATTGCAGAAATCAGGAGCATAAATGTCTCCATTACCCTTTTAAGTTCTAGACTAATTACTATTTTACCTTTTCAATTCCCAATTGTGCCCCTAAGGGCACTGCTGATTTACCAGCTTGCCTAGGGCAGATTTTAGCTTGTTTTGAACCTATTTAACTAATAGCCAGCCCTGGCATTAGTATTTAAGGGCTGGCCAGTTTTATTTTTAAGAACTATTTCAAATTTAGCCATTTTTTAAATTAATTCCAGTCAATTAAGACCCATTTATTCCTAATTAAAGCTAATTGCAGGCATAGCCTGTTTAACTATTTATTGTTATGTTTAAACTATTTAAAAGTTATGTTTAAAAGTCCAAGCAAATATTCCACAATACTATTTAAAACTATTTAAAAGTTATTGTTATGTTTAAACTATTTAAAAGTTAGCCAGTCTCAAGTTGAGACTTAGCTTGGGCTATCAAAGCCATATACTGAACAGCTGGGCCCAAAACCTTTACAGGTTTGGCTACTTTGCTGTTCAGGGCTCAATATAGAGCCTGGGCCAGTCTGCATTTGCGAACATAGCCCCTTTGCACAACCAGCCACTGTTTAACAGTGAGCTGTGTGTTAGGGCTCACAGAATTGGTCAACCCTTTGCAAGGTTGACCATTCTTAGGCCAATTATTAAACTTATAGCCTAATTATGATTTTCAGTTTTAGTCCTATTTAAAAACTAACCATTTTCATAAAACCTAATGCTAACAGCTATAACCAATCCAGCTAAGGTCTAAATGATCAATCAGACATTCATAAGAAGCCAAATCTAGCAAATCTTAAGCATTCTTAACATGAATTGCATACAGAAACACATATGATCCAAAAAAACATGCATTAACCAACTCAAATTCAGAGAGAACAGTAGATATGGTTGAATTCTAGTCAACTAACTCATTCTATTGGATTGTATGTGATGCAGTGTGAATTCATGTCAATTCATACCTAATTATTACTAATTCAAGTCATATGAAAGTTTGATCAATTTCAGAACACATAAGCACAGATTTTTCATAAACAGTCAACACAGCCTAGATTAACAGAGATGACAATTAGGATCCAATTTCAAACTCTAGACCTAGAATAATGATAACCCAATGAAACAGGAAAAGTATGAGACTAAAGCCAAACATGTGAAGAAACCTAGTCATGCTTTCAATATGAATTAGGAACTAACAGTCATTAGATCAAAGAAAGATGAGATATTTGAACTTAGAGCAAAGCACCATGGGATTAACATGACAAATAACAGGATCTTAACATAACAAGCTAAGGATGAGCCAACTAAGAAGCCTCAAGACTAATTATCAGAGCAACTTGCACAAAGATATGAAATAAACTATGGAATGATGGGAACATAATCAACCAGAACCAAATCATGGACAAGTGCATGACAGATAAGATAAAAATGAAGGAAAGAAGAGCATGGAGATGAAGAAAAGAAGGATGTGTAGAAACAGTAGAAAAATTAGACCATGAAAGCCAGAAAGAAGCCTAGTCCTATGAATCATTACAGTCAAAGGCAACAAGAGTAGTTAAAATGACACAGAAAAGATGAACTTCTCAATCTTAGAGCGAAAAGCCATGTGATCAAAACAAGGCATATAACAGATAAAGTCTTATCACTAACAGGCCCAAAAGAACACAGGGACACATAGGAGATGAACAAGTTAAGGAATCATGGTGGCCACAGAGAAATAGACAAAGACTCACAGCATGAGAAGATAAGCAGAAGGGTCCTAGACTAACATGAGAAGCACAGGATCGAGATAACAAGAGATAAAAATCATAAAACCAACATAACCCTATGACTAACATGTTTAAAGGAACTAGTCAAGAATTTAAAAAGAAACAGGTTAACAGATGAGGATATACAGGATCCTATACTAGTATGTGAAGCTCAAACTCGAGATAAGAACAGAATCACCAAAAGAGAACCAAGAATAGCCTTACAACTAACATATGAAATGCAAATCAATCATAACATGCAAGGCAAGGATATACAGGGCATATTAAAACAAAAAATGAAATAAAGAAAAAGAACAGAATATCAACAAGAATAATTGATGCTTATCATGCGAACACAAAAATCATAGAAGTCAGGACCAAAACATGTAAGAAATCACAGACATATCCTATTAAACTAAAGAAAACTAAAGGGCGAGGGACTTAGCTTGCGGGGCCGGTCCCCCGAGCTTCCTATTCTCTTTTCTTTTCCTTTTTATTCTCTCAGACTCTCCTAGACTCTCAGGCCTTCTTCTTGTTTCTCTTTTTTCTTTATTCTTTTCCAGACTTCTTTTTTTTCGATTTTCCTTCTGGTCTTTCTTTTAGGCTCAAAGGGGAGCCTTTTTGTGGTTTTGAGTTGTAAGGGGTGTTCAGGGGTGTGAAAGATGAGGCCTTTGGGTGGTTTTGATTTTGGGGTCATCGGAGTTAGGTTTCCGGTGACCTTATTTTGGATATTCGAAGAAATCCAAGAAGATTCGAGGATGGAGAGTAGTATAGTTGGGTAGATCAAAGAAAAAGGGTTCGAATGGTATTGGTTTCAGGCGATGGTTCATTGTTTGGCGGTCACCGGCGAGGATTCCGGTGACCGGGACTTTGAAGAATGGGGTGTTTTTTCTGGGTTTTGGGCGTGGTATGAAATGAAGAAGAAGGAGAAGATGAGAAGAGGGGTGAGAAGAGCCGGCGACCACCGTGGGAGTGGTGGCCGCCATGGCCGGCTAGGGCTTCTGTGAAGATGATGATGAAGATGAAGAAGGGAAAGGGGAGGCGGCTGTCTCTTAGGGTTTGGATTTTGGCAAAATGAGACAGCCGCTTCAGACAAGGGTCTTATATAGGCCAAATATCCGATGAAATCTCAGCCGTTCGCTTGATCAAGATCGACGGTTCACACGCGTGTTACTAAAACGGCGTCGTTTTGAGCCTTAATGAAGCCAGGTCTTGGACCCTTGGATTAAATCAAACGGACGGCTCAGATCCAGCCTCACATAATTCAATAACTAATTAATTCCAACAAATATCTCAGCCGTTGGATTTAAGGACATGAACGGCTGAGATCACTTCACCATCATCTCCGGACCAGATCACATTTGGGCCAAAACATTGGGCCAGTGACTTGGATTGCAACTGGCCCAAGTTTATCATATCCAATATATATATCTATTTTTTGTATTTTCTGGTTTTAATGATTTTTATGTATTTTCTTTTATACCTTTTTTTTCCTTTTCTTTTATGAAAAATTATAAATCCTAATTTACTACCTACTCTAATTTTCTAGTATTTTTTGGTAATTATCTGCTATTTTTTCCTAATTTCTACTACTTAAGCTATTTTACTAATTTTCTAATTAACTAAACTAACAAATTAATTACTACTATTTTTTGATTTTTTCTAATTTCTTACTTATTCAAACACACAAAAATATAACTAATTTCAAGCAAAGCAAGTAATTGCACTCAAAAACATATTTATTTTAATTTTGGAATTATTTGCCTGGTGCAAAAATCATGTGCTCACAGTGGTGACATTGTGATTAGGGGTTCGGACTTAGTCCAGAGCCCGTGATCAATAATTGACCCTGTGGGGTCATCTGTGAAGGGCCTGCAGTGTCGTATATACCAAGGCTGTAAGACGGAATGTCCGTCTCATGCATGCCTCCTGGCATAGCAGCAGCAACATCATCATTGGGAGCGTCACCGGGAGCATCACCGGCCTCATCGGGAGCATTCTGCTGGACACCACGTCCTCGGGCAGCACGAGGTCACCGGGCAGCACCTGGTCGTCAGGCAGCAGGTCGTATGGCACCAGCAGGTCGTGGAATACCACAACCTCGCTGGTATGTGGCTGAATCAACATAATCAGCATCATGTGCCAAGCGCTGATCCGATCTGGCACGTTGTAGTGTCTCGGAAGCCACTGTCATGAATCGCCGGCCATAATCCATAATTGCCACTAGATCGTGCGCATAATCCTGCATCTCCCGCCCCATACGTTAGACGATATGCAATCCAATGGCCTGCACAAAAGTAAATAATGTAAACTAGGTTTAACTCACAACATTATATGTACATTATTAAATATAACATAAAACTTACCAAAGCCTCGTGTCTCCGGCGTATGAGATGTACCGCCCATCTACCTGATGCACTTGGTTGACGACAAATAGACGGGACACTCTGCGATACCATGCTAGATACCATGCAATAGGATATTGCTGTGGAGGTGGGATCAAATCACCTCGGCTATCCCAAATGCCCAGCTGAGTCTGGAGCCAGCCTAAAAGGTGTCGTCCACCCTGCTACGATCATCCCTCTCATACTGTGTGGGATGCCATGAAGGATGAGGCGGTATAAGCTGCAGCATGCCAAACTGACGATAAACTCGCTCTGAGGCATGATGCTCCACTATATCTAGGCATGTGAGAGGGACAGAAGACCTCCAAATAGCCCGGCCTAGAGTACAGTATCCTGGGAGGGTAGCTAGCAACTCCTCACTATAGGGTGTCCAGATGAACTATCAAATAACAACACAAATAGTTAGTATTCGTAACACTAAATTAAACAATAACTGGTACGTTTAGTTAGATTTTTATCTGTGCATCCTCTAGGAAGTCTAACACATCCCTGACGGCTGACAGATTATGATGGGTATCATATCCCCGCGTATATCCACGCCGCATGACTCACCTGGCAGCTAAAGGAAGGTCTGGTAATGCGACGTCTGCTGGTATCAGTGGAAAATGTGGGTTGAGCTGCACAAATCGCTCCCAAACCCAAATCTAACATAGAAAGTTGATGTATACTGTGAGATAAACTATATTTAGGTAGATTTAACTGGGGGCAGATATTTTCATTTGAATATGTTCTCACTTGTAGAAGGGGTATGAAGCCGCAGATATCTCTCTGTGTGCCCATTAGAGCCGTCAAAATGGGCTTGGCCCGTGAGGCCATCCTAGCCCAGCAAGCTATTTGGGTAGGGTTGGTTTGGAATTTTTTTAGCCCATTTAAAATTGAGGCTTTTAAGCCCGGCCCAAGTCAGCTCTCTAGCCCTTGAGGCTTGATTGAGGCTGGGCCTGGGCTGGCCCGTAGGCCAAAAATTAATTAAATTCAAATTGAAATATTTTTAAAAACTAAAAACTAAAAAAATTATTGACTATAATCCCCATTTTTCAACCTTAGATTGCTCATCTACCATACCATATCAACTAGAATTATATTTTGGATATGCATATAGTATGACGAGATTAGTTATTCTTTTGCTTCATTAATAACGAACTAGGAACGATTTAAGTCAATAATTTTTTTCCAAAAGAAAATATTACTTTAACTGGCCAATGATCAATTAGGTTACTTTAATATAATATTGATTATTAAATTTCTATTCAACATAAAAAAAGGTCAAGTTTTAATACCCAAAGAAAATTGACAACACTAAATAATTTCATGAATATTAAAACTTTATGGGCTATAATAATGAAATAAACAAATAATGTTAAACCAAAATTAAAAAACTTTAATGTATAAACTTATTTAAACAATTCCTGAAACCTAAGGAAGTGTAAGAAAAGTACTAAAAAAAATATTTATGTAACATTAAAAAAAGAAGAGCTAGAGATAAAGAAAATTTACAGTTCAAATTACGAGATTCCTTGTCAAATATAAAGATTCTTGTGCACTCTAAATAAACAAAAGTTATTCATGTGATTAAGAGATTATGTCACGAAAAAATATCTAAAGATTTGGAGATATTGGGCCGGCCCGCCCTAGCCCGCAGCCCTCTTAGGGCTGGGCTGGGATAGCTATTTTAAGGCCCATATAGATGGAGGGCCAGCCCGTTCTAGCCCATCAAATTTAAAAGCTCACGAGGCTTGGGCTGGGTTGGGCTGGGCTAGCCCATTTTGACAGCTCTAGTGCCCATAGAAGCCCGGCACATCTGCCTGTATAGGAATGCGAGGACAGCAGCACCCCAGTTGTATGTAGCTGTATCCTCGAACTGTGTAATGTGGTGGAGAAACCGAAGGCTAACAAGATTACCCGAAGTGTTCGGGAACAAGACACCCCCAAGTAAAAGGAGCGGCAACAACCTAGTGTAGTGGCTCACAACCTCCTCCTCTGAGTCAACAGTAATATGAGGGTGGAGCTGCTCCAGACGCTGTCTAATAGGGGTTAACGGTACCCGACTGATCCCAACCCTATGATCAACGGCCTCCGGCCTCAAACCTGTCAGCATCTCTAGCAAATCCCAATACATCTCGCGCGGGAAATGCCTCATGCCCGAAGGAAAAAGAACAGGCAACCCATCGGCTGGCAGGCCGTATAAAACCTCTACGTCCTACAACGTAATAGTGGCCTCGCCAATGGGAAGGTGGAAGGTGTGCGTCTCCGGTCGCCACCGCTCAATGATGGCCGTGATCAATGAGTAATCCAGCTGTATCCGGCCAATCCGAATAATCCTGTAGAATCCCATCACCTCCAAGTGATGGACGACTCTAGAATGTAAATCTCGGACACTAAGAAAATCCCACAATATGTCGATTCGCCGAGCCCGGAATGTGTCGGTCAATAATTGTCCGTCCCAGATATACTCAGATCGATGCTGTGGCTGTAGGCCTAATAGCTCTAAGCTCCTAGGGCCAGGATGTATGGGCGCATCCATGTCGTCGACTGTAAAATTAAAAAATTTAATAACTTGTAAAAGTTACACATTTAATAATTTAATTGTATAAATTGATGATAATTTTTAATATAACTTAAATTGTAGAAATTGCTGATAATATGGGTCCCAGACTCAATATATTATTTAAGTCCAGCGGCACTAAACTATTATTAATAGCTATGTGTATGCATATAATTAAAAAATATATTCAGAATTACTGAATTGTCTAAATTAAATATTTTTGAGCTCCCGGGCTCGATGTTTTCGAGCTCCCGGGTTCGATAATTTTTAATAACCTAATTTTAAGGCCCAGCGGCACCAAAATATTATTAATAGCTATGTGTATGTATATAATTATAAAATATATTTAGAATAATTGAATTGTCTAAATTAAATATTTTTGAGCTCCCGGGCTCGATCCGGGTTCGATAATTTTTAATAACTTAATTTTGGGGCCCAACGGTACCAAACTATTATTAATAGCTAGGGTATGCATATTGTCACACCTCCTTTTGGCGCGCCCGCTACCCGGGGGTAGAAGCGTAAGAGAGTTTTTCCTATTTAAGTGACAATATTCGAAACAGGATTATTCTATTTATTTCAGAGTTGCCACTTGGAATAAATTATGGTGTTCCAAGTCACCGATTTATTTAAATCCCGAATCGAGGAAATTTTTTGACTTTCCAAATGAAGTCTGCGAACCAAAAATTCTAAGTAAGGAATTCTGTTGACCCGAAGGAAGGTGTTAGGCACCCCCAGATCCCGTGGTTCTAGCACGGTCGCTTCAATTATTATAAATGGTTTAAAAATATCTGATTTTAATGTATGTTATAAATTATGTGCTCTGATTAAAATTTAAACCGCTTAATTGATTCAAGACTGTACATTTGATTATAAAACTATACCCGGATCACTTACTTCAACATATGCCGATTAAAGCGTTTGTTAGACTAAACAAAAAAAATGATACCTAAATTGAAAATTAACTTGTAAAGGAATGAGAGATTTAAGATATCATGTTCATGCTAACATTCTAACTACAAGACTCGACCAAAAAAAATATTTGATAAACTCCCACTTCTTATTATTGCAAAGTTGTTTATCATAGTCAATAACCATAGATCTGACAATTGCAGCCATTCTGAATCATGCACCAAAAGAGTTAATATCCTAATTTATTTCGTTAATATAGGCCAAACTCAGAGATAAGAACATGGTGAGCATACAAAGTGAAATCCAACACTAGTTATAGAATCTAACAATAAGATCATAAGGAAACCACCTATACTGAACTAGCACGATCTAATTTTTCAATTACAAACCATTATTTGACGAATGCACAAACCAGAATTCCAAAGCTACATGGTGATTATAAACTGAAAGAAGAAGAGGTGAAGTTTACAAACAACATCACATTTTATTCTATTCTCTACTCATGCTTCAAGTTATTCTCAACGTTTTCTTCAAGTTACAAACAACATCACACAAATCAAAAGTTTACAAAACAACTCATGCTTCGAAGAAGATGTGAAGTTTACAAACAACATCACATTTTTATTCTATTCTCAAATCATGCTTCAAATTACATGTCAAGTGACACCCATGGGGCAGGAGCATACCTGGAATTCAAAAGGCAAGAGAGGAGGTCAGTGATTTGTTCGGCAATGAACAAAGCAATAAAACATCAGCAACAGCAAGTTCCAGCAGGAATAACAAACGGGAATCGAACAACAAACCAAGACTCTATTTCAAGCAACCCAGGAATAGTATGAAACCAGTAGAAACTAAAACAAAACCAAAACACAACTTGGCCAAACCAACTGATATGAAATTTTGATTCAAACCAACAGATCCTAACCTACAAATGATTCCAAATGTTTTGATTTCTATGTAGAGCCGAAATAGGAAGAAAAGAAAGAAGGTTTCAGCTATTTCAAATCCTAAATGAGGCAACCAAAATAGTAACTCTTTTCCAGTGTGTATATCTCTCCAGTTTATGAAACTCTTTTTCTCCTAAAACTCACAGGATCTCAAATCTATTTTTTCTCTGCCTCTCCCTATTCTGCTCTATTCTGCCCGTGTATATCTGTGAGTGTGTGCCTTCTCTGTTTGCCAGTGTTTCAGAAATCCTAAGCTCTCTTTGTGTGTTCTGTTTTTCCCAGTGTGTCTCAATGTGAGTCTCTGGATTCCAGTCCCTATTCTCTGTTTTTCAATGAATCTTATAGCCTTCAATACTCAAAACATCAACATATTTTACTTATTCCAGATCTGTCCAGCACATGTTATTCTCTCCTTTTTGCACTTTTCAGCTGTCTAAACATGGCTCTACCCTTTAAACAATCTTAAAGTGCAGAAATTATATGGGATACCTGCTGTCCAGCAGGTTCCACTGCCTAAACATGTGCCTTGCACCCTCAAATTTCTATCCTAAGCTAAACAACTATATCCAATCAGTTTTTTATTAACTAACAGCTAGTTAAACTCTATGATTCAACAGCTATAACCAATTCCAGTCCTATTTGAAATCACAACAACTAAAAGCTTACAACCAAACACAGTGTTGAATAAAAAATAGCAAAAATCTGAAATTTGTTCCAATGTTCTAATAAACGGACCTAACGAAACTAATCGACAACCTTCAATCAGTCGAATAACAATACGTGCAATCGATAACAAACCAATCGCAAAGACAGCGATTCAAGGACTCTCGGCCAGAGTAGTCAAAAATGAAGAATTAGCTACTCGACGAAATATCGAATCGAATTCCTATCTTATAACTACGTCATTTATAATAAATAATCAGAAGCAAACAAATCGACCAAATAAACGGTCCCAAATAGATGAGGAAAACAGAGAATTGGTGAAATATCCGAAGAAAAATCAACAACAAATGAAACTACAAAAACAATTAAACTAAATTGACTAGTATAAGTAAATAAAAACAGAAAAAGAAAAGAAATACCTTGAAACAGAAAATGGAGAAACTCGACGGCTTGAGGCTTTGGCATTCGGGGTCGAAAAGATTTTAATTGAAATGTTTTTAAGTAAAAACAATCCAATTAAGGTCTATTAGACCCCAATTTCCTTTTGAATTCAAACGAAAATCCTTAATTCGGATTCTAGGGTTCTTGAAATCTTGATTTGGGGTTCGAACAGTTAGGGCTAGATTCGAACAAAAATAAAGTTGATTACGGTGAGAGGGAGGTCGGGGGAGTGTTCGGTGTAAGTCTTGGGTGTTTTGGGGTGATTTTCAAATTCCGGCGAATTTTCGATCGGATATTCGAAGAATTCGGGAGTGATTCGAGACAAGTGGTTAAGGGATTCGTGTAGAGGGGGTTAGGGGATTCTATGGTGTTAAAATGGGGTGGTTTGGCCTACCGGAACCGCCGTGGGGCGATTTCCGGCGGCGGCGGACGGTGGCGACGGGGCGGCGTCGGCTGGTCTTTGAGGGAGATGAAGGAATGATGATGAATAATAGGGTTTGGGGGTTTAGTATAATTAAATTAGGGATTTAATTAGGACCGTTGGATGGATGAAAACCAACGGTCCAGATTAAAACGTGAATGGGTCGGGTTGCATTGGCCGGGTCAGGGAGACGGATCTGGTGGTTTGGACTGGGCTAAGCTCTTTTTTGGGCCTGGATTTGGCTAAATTTTTTGGGCCCTACCCGATTTCCTCCTCTTTTGCTTGATTTTGTTTTCCTTATCTCTTTAATTTAGTTTTCTACTTAAAACAAAAATTTCTAATTACACTACAAAGTCAATTAAATTATAAGAAATACTAATTAAGTTATATTAACAATTAACACACTCAATTTAAACATCAATTAAATATAAATCACACAATTGGGATATTAAATACTAGAAAAGCAGAAATATATATTTTTTTGTGATTTTCCATTTTTGTCAAATAAACTTGACTACTTTCAATTGTAAATTAAATCCTAAGAAGGCAAACGCAATGTATTTTGTATTTTTCTTAATCTAAACAAACAAACATGCACACACAAAAAATACAAATAATAAGAAAAATTAACATAGAAATCCACGGATATTACAACGATTCAAGAAATAATTTTATTTTGAATTTTTTGGGAGTAATTCATGTTAGGCAAAAATCACGTGCTCACACATATAATTATAAAATATATTTAGAATAATTGAATTGTCTAAATTAAATATTTTTGAGCTCCCGGGCTCGATGTTTTTGAGATCCCGATTTCAATAATTTTTAATAACTCAATTTTAAGGCCCAACGGCACCAAACTACTATTAATAGCTATGTGTATGCATATAATTATAAAATATATTTAGAATAGTTGAATTGTCTAAATTAAATACTTTTGAGCTCCCGGGCTCGATATTTTTGAGCTCCCGGGTTCGATAATTTTTAATAACTTAATTTTGGGGCCCAACGGCACCAAACTATTATTAATGGCTATGTATCCCGGACTCGATAATTTTTGAGCTCCCGGGTTCGATAATTTTTTAGCTCCCGGGTTCAATAATTTTTGAGCTCCCGGATTCGATAATTTTTAATAACTTAACTTTTTGAGTATCAAAATTACAAGCTAAATACTACACATTACTACGCTACAAGGCTCTAAAATTTCCTAGCCTAAAAAGAGTCTATGTTTTACTACGCTAAAAAGGTCTCTATTTTACAACTAACAACTAATATGAATTACACAAATATAAATAAACAACTAACATTTCTAACAAGTACTCTAAAATACAAACTAGTTCGGAAAATAAAATAAAATAACTAAAACTAACTAAAACTAAAACTAACAAGTAATCTAACAAGTTCGGAAACTAACAAGTAATCTAAAATACAAACTAATTCGGATAAATTACACATACTAGTTCGGAAAATAACATAAAATAACTAAAACTAACAAGTATCTAAAATACAAATTAAAAAATAGTAGTATAAACATACATTTTTACGGATGAAATATATCAATATAAAGCTTCCAAATTCGTCTACCCACGAAGCCAATAGCGTAAAACTATAGCGGGACTAATACGTATAACCCGGGGGGACCAAATTTTTTTTTTTTGGTTTTGGTCGGCTGGTCGTGTGGGGAGAGGGGGGACCGAGGTGTTTTTTAATTTTAAAGAAGAAGAAGAAGTGTGAGGAAGAAGATGGGAGTACGGTTTAAATAATAGGTTCAACGCCACTTACTATCGCGTTGAACCTGACAGATTCTTAAATGCACGTTCAACGCCACCTACTATGGCGTTGTAAATGGCTCCGCAGTTTTCTGACTGGGAGATCCTCGGTTTTCTCATCGGGGATAAAAGCTTCACGGCTTTCTGGCCGGAATTCAAATAATGTCTAACGGTTTTTTGGCCGCCAGACCCTCGGTTTTTTGGACGGAGTAAAAGTAAATGTCTCCGCAGTTTTCTGACTGGGAGATCCTCGATTTTCTGACCGGGGATAAAAGATTCACGACTTTCTGGCCGGAATTCAAACAATGTCTAACGGTTGTTTGGCCGCCAGACCCTCGGTTTTTTGGCCGGGGTAAAAGTAAACGGCTCCACAGTTTTCTGACTGGGAGATCCTCGGTTTTCTGACCGAGGATAAACGTTTCACGGCTTTCTGGCCGGAATTCAAACAATGCCTAACGGTTTTTTGGCCGTTAGACCCTCGGTTTTTTGGCCGGGGTAAAAGTAAATGGCTCCGCAGTTTACTGACTGGGAGATCCTCGGTTTTCTGACCGGGATAAAAGTTTCACGGCTTTCTGGCCGGAATTCAAACAATATCTAACGGTTTTTTGGCCGTCAGATCCTCGGTTTTTTGGCCGGGTAAAAGTAAATGGCTCTGCAGTTTTCTGACTGGGGAGATCCTCGGTTTTTGACCGGGGATAAAAGTTTCACGGCTTTCCGGCCGAATTCAAACAATATCTAACGGTTTTTGGCCGTCGGATCCTCGGTTTTTTGGCCGGGTAAAAGTAAATGGCTCCGCAGTTTTTTGACTCTGGGAGATCCTCGGTTTTTTGACCGGGGATAAAAGTTTCACGGCTTTCGGGCCGGAATTCAAACAATATCTAACGATTTTTTGGCCGTCGGATCCTCGGTTTTTTGGTCGGGTAAAAGTAAATGGCTCCGCAGCTTTTCTATCCGGGAGATCCTCGATTTTCTCGACCGGGATAAAAGTTTCACGCCTTTTGGCCCGAATTCAAACAATGCCTAACGATTTTTTGGTCGTCGGACCCTCGGGTTTTTGGCCGGGTAAAAGTAAATGGCTCCGCAGCTTTCGACTGGGGAGATCCTCGGTGTTTCGACCGGGGATAAAAGTTTCACGGCTTTCTGGCCGAATTCAAACAATATCTAACGGTTTTTTGGCCGTCAGATCCTCGGTTTTTTGGCCGGGGTAAAAGTAAATGGCTCCACAGCTTTCTGACTGGGAGATCCTCGGTTTTTTGACCGGGGATAAAAGTTTCACGGCTTTCTGGCCGGAATTCAAACAATATCTAACGGTTTTTTGGCCGTCAAATCCTCGGTTTTTTGGCCGGGTTTAAAGTAAATGGCTCCGCAGTTTTTTGACTGGGGAGATCCTCGATTTTCTGACCGGAGATAAAAGTTTCAACGGCTTTCTGGCCAGAATTCAAATAATGTCTAACAGTTTTCTGGCTGGGAGATCCTCGGTTTTCTGACCGGGGATTTTGAAAGAAATTTTTTACGGCTTTCTGGCCGTAATTCAAACAAAAATGTCTCACGGCTTTCTGGCCGGAGAGACCCTCGGTTTTCTGACCGTGGTCCAAACGGATATTGGACTAACATGATTTGATTCTCTTTTTGGAGTTTTCATTTTCTTTTCTTTTATTCTTCCTTTTGGGTCTTCTTTTAGGTATTTTCTTTTCTTTTTTTTTAATCATCAACAAATGCATAAGATAAAGCTTTTGAAAAGAAACTTCCCTTTTTATGCGCTTTCCTTGTTCCAGAGCCATTTCAATGCTTGCGTACTCCACTTTCTTGGATTGTACCTTCTTCTTGCACAATCAAACAGACCTGCTTTCAATAAAGAACATTTTATTAGTTGAAAAAGCGGTTGACTTTGTGGCCTTGATTATCTTCATTGCTTGATCGTTTCCCCATTTCCATTGAGAAGTTTGCTACCAATTGTCTTTGGGGTGACTTCTTTTCAAACTGACCGGGTTCAAACTCGGAATTCTTTGAGGACTCGCCTGTGTGGGCTCTATCTTTCCTGTCTCGTTCCGTTTTTAAAACCTTAGCCTTTGATTTCCTTTTCCTTCTTAATGCCCTTTCCTTTGCAAGTGATCGACCATCATGATCAGTCGGGATTGGATCAATACACCACTGAGGCTGGGTATCTTTCTTTGCCTTTTTACCAGACGGAATCCTGTAAAACCGGTCTTGCCGCCTTTCTTTGTAATAGTTTCAGAATTAAAATCAAGCCGAAAGGGATTCAAAGAATAACTATACAAAAAAGCAAGGAAATGAGTTTAAAGAGAAGCGTCCCTTTCGGGGAAAAAGAAGGACTTATCTGGGATGCATGCTGACTTCAAATAAACATGACATGCTTCTTGGACTGGACGCCTGACCCACATAAACTCTCCGACTTCTTATGAACCCATTGATTCGCAATTTCAAAACCAGGGAACCTTGCCAAAATTCTTTTAGTGAAGGGATGTCTTCTTTTTTGGTCGGCGGCGCCCTTTTGCGGGTTTTCGGCCAATCGATCCCTCTCATTTCTCTTCTCACTGTCGCCTGATAGTGCTCTTTGCGAGTTTTTACTAAACGGACTCTCTCATTTTTAGCTTCTCCAATCGCCATCGCCTTATGGTGCCCGAAGGTTTTCACCGATAAGACTCTCTCATTTTGTTTCTCTCAATTCAAGCTGTGTTAGATTTCCGTCAATGACATTCTTCACTTCCTTGCCTTTGCCAATTGATCCGAAGGACTTGAACAAGGTCTTTGGGTAAAAAGGAAATTGAATGGAATTACAACTTTGGAACCATCTTGATGGACTTAAACTGAACCGTCATATCATCTGCCCCAGTTTCAATTTTGGGGAAATTGAGATTTTGTTTTGGTATGACTGAACCTCAAGGAGAGGTTGCCTATGTATCCTTTCGGAATCAAGTCAGAATGTAGTTCAGGTACTTTGTTTTGTTTTGTTTTGTTTTGTTTGGTTTTGTTTGGTTATTTATTTATTTATTTATTTGGTTTGGATTCCAAAGAGGGTAGCCAAAGAAAGGTAACCAGCTCAAAGGTTTTACAAAAGGGTTGGTAGTGTTTAGGTTGCAAGAAAGAAAGCCTTCGTCATTTCAATTATGTAAAAGCCAACGTCGTAGGAAGTCCTGACATAGTACCTTTATGTTGTATCTGCCGTTTCAAGATCATTTCCTTCAATGTCTGCCAGATACAGTGTCCCTCTCAGTGATATTTTCCGGATGATG
Organism: Nicotiana noctiflora; assembly: GCA_032618575.1. Lineage (NCBI taxonomy): Eukaryota > Viridiplantae > Streptophyta > Magnoliopsida > Solanales > Solanaceae > Nicotiana > Nicotiana noctiflora. The sequence continues at coordinate 37,514 of JASVEL010007499.1, forward strand.
CATGGATTTTTCCAATTAGGAGCGAAATTTTCTTTTTGTTTCTTGGTAATGAGGAGGAATGTGCCTTAACGTCGGTTGTTCTATTTCTGGGCCGCACTTTCTTGTTGCAAGTATGGGCCTTTCTTTGTTGGGACAACTACTGGGGTATTCTCTGAGTACAACATACCCTTTTTGTATGCGAACCAATTTTCCTTCAGTTATTCCAATTCATTGTTTCATTTTCTAAAAATAAACTTTTGTGCATTTCAACTCTCGATTCATTATTCTGAAGTCTGACAGCGTTTTGGGATCTAGGCATGAAGTTCGCAAGCATGTCATGTTATTTAAAGCTGCATGATTTGAACTAAAGAGAAGAGAAAAAAGAAAACTAAAACAAATCTGAAAAAATAAAAATAACAAAAGAAAAGGAAACGGACGATGAAGTATTAATTTCATTTTTTTTTTGGAATCGAAAAGACAAACAAGGTTCACATTCGGAAATTTAAAGACAAAAACTAAAGAAACATCCAATTTACACCCTGAAATACTCTGAATGCAGAAAAAATGCGGCAGGACAAGTTTACTGGGCTTCCGCCTGATCGGGAATGGCCTAGCCTTTCAGTTTGGGAGTTTAGTGTCTGATCCTATCTCAACGGTGATAGTCCCTTTCCCTGGCTCGACCATGTGGGCATCGCAGAGTTTTGCCTCATGTTTTCCTTCACTCTCTTCAGTCATGGAATCCTCATTATCTTTCTCTTGACGGTCCTTAAGCTTTTGTGGTATGCGTCCAACAAACACTGGCTCATTCAGCTGTGGCGTCTTAATTGCCCCCCATGTCACACAGGCTTGCTTAGGTGCACCAATTTCCCTTTCTGGTTCTAACTCAGTGATTTTACTCTTCTTTTCCCATTTCTCTTGTTTCGGGGCCGCTTTGGGCTTCCTTTCCATGTCAGCAATAGCAATTATGGCCTTGAGCGCTGGATCGAATTCTTTGTCTTCACAAATCATCCCAATTATCGGCCCGTTGTTGTGGGCAGGCAGCGGATTATTGGTCACATTTGGGACATCCTCATCCTTCAACACAATCTTCCCTTGCTCTATTAAATTCTCCACCGCTTGTTTCAAAGTCCAACAATCATTAGTATGGTGGCCCTCTGCCTCTGAATGATATGCACATCTGACACCAGCTTTGTAGGAAGGCGATGCCGGGTTTTGTCTATTCTGAGGAACCGGCTGCAGTAGACCCATTTGGACAAGTTTCGGGAATAGACTAGAGTAAGATTCACCAATTGGGGTAAAGTTTGATTTCTTTGGCTGTTCCCAAGGACGGAAGTTATTCTGCGGAGGTCGAGGATTATAGTGGTTCTGGTGGGGGGCTGATTTCTTAGAAATAGAGCTTGGTTTCTACTGACATGCTGTTGCGGTTGCGCAAAAGGTTGAGCATTCATGACCGCGTATGGTTGAGGGATATAGGAAATTTCCTGAGCAGAGTAATAATGCTGGGGGGTTCTTTCTGAAAAGAAGGGTCTAGGAGCGTGGTATCTTCTATCACCCGAAGTTGCCATGGATGTTTCCTCTTTCATCCTACCCTTTGATATTCCACCAGACCCTCCTTGGATTGCTTGGGAGGTCGCTCGAATGGCTGCCTGACTCAAAATCCTTCCCGTCTTTAAACCATTTTCTACCATTTCCCCAATCTTGATCACCTCTGCGAAAGGCTTTCCCATTGCTGACAGCATGTTCTGGAAATAGTCTGGTTCCTGAGCCTGGAGGAAAGTAGTGACCATTTCTGTTTCATCCATAGGGGGTTTCACCCTGGATGCTTGCTCTCGCCATTTAATGGCATATTCTCTGAAGCTTTCGGAGGGCTTCTTCTTTAAGTTCGATAAGGAATTCCTGTCTGGCGCAATATCGATGTTGTATTGGAACTGTTTCACAAAATTTCTGGCCCAATCATCCCAGATGTGCCATTGGGATATGTCTTGATCCATATACCATTCTGATGCTATTCCGACCAAACTTTCTCCGAAGTACGCCATCAACAATTCTTCCCTGCCGCCGGCACCTCACAATTGATTGCAGTATTTCTTCAGATGAGCAATGGGGTCGCCATGCCCGTCATACTTTTCGAACTTCGGTGTCTTAAAACCTGATGGCAAGTGGACGTGCGGGAACATGCGTAGATCAGCGTAAGATACACTTTTCTGTCCACTTAGACCTTGCATGTTCTTCAGGC
>JASVEL010007500.1:0-71625 GCA_032618575.1 Nicotiana noctiflora
AAGAATAGTTTGTAGAAGAAAATTATATTTCTACAATTTGAATTTTTGATAATTCTGCGTTTTTGAGAATAGAAGTGAGAACATATTTTTCGTTCAGTTGAGAAGGAGCTTTTTTCGCACCTACAGATTCGTTTTCCTTTTCAGATTTTTGAATTAAATGTAAAGAATCTTCCTTCTTATTCTATGCCTACAATTGCGCGCGAAATAATAGGGAGAATATCTTCAAAATATCGTTATTTATGATTTGGTATATAAAGTGTAGTCAAAATGTAAACAGGTCGGGTAATTTCCAAAATTTGCATATTTGGTAATATAGTTTGCTATAGGGTACAAGTATGAAAAAATCCCCAAAAAATATGAGTCGTCCTTAGTGGTCGTTTGGACATAAGAACTGTAAAATATATAAAATAAAAAAAATTCTAAGTGAAAATGGTATTTGAAAATTAGAGTAGTGTATGGACGTGAATATAAATTTTGTGTGTGATTTGAGTAAAAATTTTAAAAATTAGCTTTTTGGAGTTTTTCATATTTTTGAAAAATTTCAAAGTTTATCTTCAAGCGAAAATTAAAAATTTTATGGCCAAAACACCTATTTCGAAACAAAAATGAAATTTTTTCGAAAAAAGTGGGATTCTTGTCCAAAAGGGCTCTTATAGTGGGAAAAATTAGAAAATATTTACGACGCATATTAGGGGGCATTTGCATCTATACCCGCCTTTTGGGTCACGTTTTAATTTTGTATTCGCTTTGCAAAAAAAATTGCAAGCGTATCAACTTTTTCGCGTAACTTCAGCATACGGGCCTGAAATAGCAAAGACAATCACACAAAATTCAGGGCCTGAAGTGATAAAAATTATTGAACCAAGTGTTGAAGTTTTTGTTTGTAATTGCTGAACTTAAGCATTCTAGTAATTGAAGTTTTGTGATGCTGAAGTTATTAAGTTTATTTATAAAAACTTTAGCACTAAATAAGCTGAAGTTTTTTTGTCCTAGATTCATTAGTTTTGTCGTAACGCTTTTTCAAAAACTTCAGTAGAAGATGCTGAAGTTATTTAATTCATTTGTAAAAACTTCAGCACTAAATAAACTGAATGTTTTTTGTCTTGGACTCATTAGTTTTGTCATAAAGCTTTTTCAAAAACTTCAGCAGAAGATGCAGAAGTTATTTAGTTCATTTGTAAAAACTTCAGCACTATATAAGCAGAAGTTTTTGAAAAAAATTTCTAACATACTAGATTTTGTATTCTTTCATAGTGTATTATTACTATAAAATATTCAAATTGCCAATAATATCTTAATCATAAATTTTGAAAACAATAAACATGAAAAGAATAGAATTATCATAAAAAGAATCACTAAGTGTGACATTAAACTTCTCGTACGTGAAGATATTCATAAATTATTGTCTACTAACTTATGTAATTATTTATAATTTATTTTTAAATAATCTGATAAACATGCTTCTGGTAATCATCCCATGAACTGAAATTTCTTAACAGCACTAACAACAACAGAAGAAAGAAGAAGAAGAAGAAGAAGACAGAGGGTTGAAATTATTTAAAAAGTGGTTACAAGTTCAAACTTTATAAAAAAAATGGATATAGGTTAAATGGGGGCGACCAAATAGGGCGCTCTGTACAAATTTTTGCCATATTTGGGGACGAAAGTTTCCACAGCTAGGGGTGCTTATTATATGGATTAAACAGAAAAATCAAAGGGAACCAAGTTTTTCCCCCGTATTATTTGGTTTGATATTTTTTTTTTGGCCTAGATCACACCCCCTTGAAATGCGGGCCTTCCCTAGACTCTTTTTTTATAAGGTGGAGATTTTATTAAAAATAGTATCAAACTGATACTGTAGAAATACAAAAATACTGCTGGCTTAAAACATTAAAATCCTAAGCGGTCTAGCATGTCCAGCATATCATGAAAATTCATAAAAATATTTTCATCTTTCCAATAGTACAAATAATGTAAGCAACTATATTTCACATATCGCAGCTGCTCCCTTTTGCCTTCAAAACACCTACTATTTCTTTCTTTCCATATCGTCCAAGCAATGCTAAGAGGAATATCTCTCCAAATCTTCTTTAAGGATGCTTTTGGGCATGCAGGTTCCCGACACTCTAATATATTTCTGAATTTTTTAGAGTTTGCCCAAATGATGCTAAAGTTAGCCGTGAACATAGACCACACCTGCCAAGTAAATTCACAATGCAAAAAAGATGGTCCACAGATTCACAAGCTTTCTTACACAAGTAACACCTGCTGCACATTATCCAACCCCTTCTCATCAAATTTTTGTGAGTCAGACATGCTTCATGTGCTACTAGCTAACCAAAACATGCCACATTTGTTGAAACTGTAGTCTTCTGATCATGCTTAACTCTAGTCCTAAAAAGGATAAGCATCCGCTACAAATATAACCGATCTAAAAGTCCGGAGTGGAATCCCACAAAGAACTAATGTTTAGCTATATCTGTTTAATATCATTAAAAAGACAAGTTTGAACCATTTTCTAAATTATAAAGATTGAGATTTATATTTCTGACTAATTAACTAGCAAATACTAGAAAACGATAAAATTATCAACTAACGAGACAAAGGGTTGGAGACTAAATTAAGGAGGTCTGGAGCTATGATTTTCCCAATTATCGAAATCCTTCTAGCTATGATTTCTATAATTTTGCCAATGTATTCTCTACTGATCGTGAGCATTTTAGATGCCATAATTCTCTCTCGAGAAACTACAATAATTTACTAGACATATTCTTTCAAACTACACTAGTTGACTTTATCTAACCGCTCATTATGACCACGTCAAAACTTTGTTATTTCTAAATCTACATTTAAATCCGCTGTATTAATTTCTCACATACGTTAGGAGTGACGTTGTTCAACAACCACCTAAATATATATCCTTTCTCAAGAAACACATAATAAATAGGCACAATCAATCGACGGCCATTCAATCAACAACAATAAACACGTAGTTGAACAAGTAGAGAAATTCAACAACTCAATTATATAAAAACATAACAAGAATTTATCCTACAAAAGGTTATATCAAAATCCTAAATAACAAATTAGTTATTCATAATAGTACGAAAAACTACAATACTAAAGGTCATAACCAACAGTGAAAATAGGACGAGGAACGAAAAACTCGTTGAAGAATTCCCCGCCTTGCTCCTATTGTGTCTCTCCCTCCTTAGGTCGAATCTCCGTTCTATTTAGCCTCCTTAGGTCTAAAAGCAAGCTTTTGTTTTTGCTTGGGAGAGTTTGTTGAGTTTAGAAAGGGTTTGGATAAGTTTTTTTCCGATTTACACTTTAGTCCCAAAATGTCTGGGCAGTTACACAGTGCACTGTGGCCGCGGTAGAACGCGGCGCGACCACGGTGAAAGACAAACGTTCTGCCTTGCTTTCTTAGCCTACCGCGGTCCAGCTGTGGTTGACCACGGTCGCGGTGGCATCAAGCCCATTCCTCTTTGCCTCTTTCTTGCTTATTTTTGCTCGGGTTCTTCTTGATTGGCCGTTTATCCTCATTCTTGACTCCAAAACACTCCATAGTATCCTCCTAACCTGGATTGTTCCCTGCAAAGCAAAAGAATACCAATTAGAGTGTTTTGTCATTATTTAGCCTTTAAAATAACCATAAAGTATGGCACAATTTGTGTGTAAATAATATATATATAGCCTATTATTAATACCCCGCACTTAAACTGTTGCTAGTCCTTTAGCAACAAACCACACTCTATAGGCCTAATCGTCATTTGGTCACTTCCCTGCTCCCTATACCAAGAATAGTTCACATGGATAGACTACTTCAGCGCAACCTCCTCGCCTCAAGAGTGGACTCCTTTCTGCCCCTAAACAACTCTCCTATTTTCAGTTAGAGGTCCAGACTTACCTTTCCTTCAAGAATCATGTGCCTACTCACTACAAAAGAGGATTATATCGTTTACAAGTCACAACTGAGGAATTCGAATACAACATTTCACTCACCCTCAGAACAAATTCTTATGCAACAAACAACACACTATAGGCTTGCCCGTAGTGTAATGCTCGACTAATCGAGCTCATTCGGTTTAGAATCAAGTAGGACTTTATTTGGTTGTAATGTTGGCTGCTGGACTGGTAAGATACATCTGGATATAGTGACTACACCTCCCTAAGTACTCCACTACATTTTGTACTTTTAAACTCTTCACTTTATCACACCTTCCTTCCATCATTACATTATTGTGTTAATCCCTTCTTTTTCTTCTTAAGCACACTCTTTGTTTTAATAGCTATCACCATTTTGATGCTTCTTTTCTTATGTTTTTGTTCTCTGGTGGCCTCTGACATTGTTTATCAACCAGTGCACCTGTTCTTTTTTGTCCCCTTAATTCTACTTAAATGCCCAATCAACCACCCCACACTTATATTTTTCCATATCCGTTATACTTTGAGTGCTTCTAAAATGTGATAGGGTTCAACAAAATAGGTTATTTGAACTCGGGTTAGGCTTGTAATGTGGTTTCCAAGAGAAACATGCCTACAGGCTCAACGAGGTTGACTAGGGTATACACATTTAGGTGGGAATAAGCATACACAAAAAGGTTAAGCAAAGAAACGTCTCTACCACTTTCCAGACCAATAAAGGCCACCATTTCTCTTTGCACACACACATGGAAAGTTCTAATCATTGAATGTTAACACAAAAAATCTCACTCATACATGGCACATGACTCGATTCAGTTAGGATCATCAGACACTCTGTTCTATGTACTTGAGCCATTAGGGGATGTACAATTTAAGGCGTTCTTTGAGTCAACTAAAGAGCCTAAGTATCACACTAAAATAATTTTATTCAAGGTACCATACAGTTAAGGGTCCCTATTTTCATTTCTCGCCAAAGATTTTCTAAACTAAAAAAGAAAAGAAAACTAACTGCACCCGGTTCAAATAGAAATCCTTGGAAAAGAACCGCGACACAAAGAGAAACCAACGGACAATTATTACACTATCTACAAAGAAAATCTTTTTTTAAAATGTAAATCCCTCAATAAAATTGTCTAATAGATCTATCGTCGGGAAAAGTTCAATCTATCGTCGGGAAAAGTTCAATCTTTAAAAAAACTATTTAATTAAACCAACATAACTAAAGTAGCATGAAAAGCCACCTAGACAATATCCTTACCTTACGCTTAAAATTATGCATTGTTCGCAATGCACAACATAACAATAAGAGGGTAAGAAAGACTCCTTGGTAGGCCAAAGGCTGAAGCACTAACATCTCATGAGATACTCAGACTTCTACCAAACTTGGTCCCTCGTGTGGCTACCTTACACTTAGTTCCAACCATCTGGTTTGTTGTTGCATCTTTTCAATGGATTTTCATTCCATGCTCCTAAAAAATAAAAATAAAAATTGACACTACAAAAATAATACAATTAAAAAAATAAAAAATAAATAAAAGAATGCACTAAAGTTGAGTTTCCTCCCAACAAGCGCTTGGTTTAACGTGGTGGCACGACGCGAATCAATTTTTGCCTCCGCCTCGAGCTTATGAATTGAACCCCTAATTTGGCATCAAGTTTTCGGCTATGCTCCAGGGGTGGATGAACAAATCTAATTGGCCCAAGCAACCATTGTACTATTCTACACTTCTTGGCTTTTAGATGAGGTATGTGCTCCTGTCTTTTTGGCGAGAAAGATTCCAGAATGTAGGCACCTTGTTCCTCATTCCTTGACTTCTCAATCGGCTCGGATGACTCTATTTCCATATCGTCATCCAATCACAATGTAGAAAAATATTTGAAGTGAGGACCAATGCGCTCACACATATGAACCTCGGGACTTTCTGCATCCTTAACATCAATGATACTAGAGTCAACAAAATTTGTATAGTCAACAAAATTTGTATCCTCAATATCCTTGGCTGAATCTAGTATCACTTCTTTAATATTGACATCTTCAAATTGTAGTTGGCTAGGTTGTTGATGTTCTACTCTGACCTCCCCAATTAACACATAAACTTTATGCTCTTTTTGGATATTATCATCAATATTGGCTTGTTGAGCATTAAAAACTCCAACTGCTTGACTGAATTGAGCCTCCAACTTGCGAATAGTTGCCTCTTGCCTTTCTATCTAGAATTGTTTTTCATTATTTGATTTAGAACGCACTTTAACATATGTTTGATCTCCTTATGGTCTGCATACCCAGGTTCTTTGTTCCTTTTAACTTCACAATAAGAGGTAGAACCATCACAGTAAGAGGTTGGGGGAAGATAAGAAATATAAGCACAACCATAAAAGTGATCATTTTTACCACCACAAACATCACACATATTCCACAAATAAGATTGAATTAGTGCACATAACTCGCTCTCAGAAACATTTTGAAAATTTTTCCACGGGTGGTTTCCTTCACAATATGTTTGGAGATCAATACTAGAATTCTCTACACCTACATTTTCATAATTCCAAGATGCCATGTTTCTCAAATCAACAGTTATAAAAAACTACAAGAAAAACAAAGAAAAAATAAAAGTTCAATCTTGAACCCTAGCAATATATACAGCTACAACTACACCGTTATTACCCTGGCAGCGGTGCCAAAATTTGATCATGCCCAACTCTAGTCCTAAAAAGGATAAACGGTCGCTGTAAATATAGTCTGATCTAAAAGTCCGGAGTTGAATCTGACAAAGAACTAAGACTTAGCTATATCTGATTAATATCACTAAAAAGACAAGTTTGAACAATTTTCTAAATTATAAAGATTGAGATTTATATTCTAACTAATTAACTAGCAAATACGAAAAAATAGTAAAATTATCAACTAATGAGACAAAGGGTTGGAGACTAAATTAAGGTGTTCTAGAGTTGTGATTTCTCCAATCGTCAAAATCCTTCTACCTATGTTCCCTACAATTTTGTCAATGTATTCTCTACTGATCATGAGCATTTTAGATACCGTAAATCTCTCTCGTGCAACTAAAATAATTTACTAGACATATTCTTTCGAACTACACTAATTGGCTTTATCTAACTGCTCATTATGACTACGTCAAGGTTTTGTTATTTCTAAACCTACCTCCAAATCTGCTATATTGATTTCTCACATATATTAGGAGTGACATTGTCTAACAACTAACTAAATATGTATCCTTTCTCAAGCAACACATAATAAATAAGCACAGTCAATCGATGGCCATTCAATCAACAACAATAAACACGTAGTTAACAAGTAGAGAAATCTAGCGGCTCAATTATATAAAACTATAACAAGAGTTTATCCTACAAAATGTTCTATCAAAATCCTAGATAACAAATTAGTTATTCGTAATAGTATGTAAACTACAATACTAAAAGTCATAACCAACAATAAAATATAGGAAGAGGAAAGAAAAACTCGTTGAAGAATTTTACGCCTTGCTCCTTTTGTGTCTCTTCCTCCTTAGGTCGAATCTTCGATCTACTTCACCTCCTTAGGTCTAAATACAAGCTCTTTTTTGCTTAGGCGGGTTTGTTGAGTTTATAAAGTGTTGGGATAAGTTTTTCCGGATTTACACTTTAGTCCTACAGTCCACCGAGGCCGCGGCAGAATGCGGTGTGCCCGCGGTGAAAGACAAAAATTTTGCCTCGCTTTCTTTACCTGCCTCGCTTCTTAGCCTACCACGGTCCAGTCGTGATAGCAGTCCTAGTGGTATCAAGCCCAGTCCTCTTTGCCTCTTTCTTGCTTATTTTTGTTTGGGTTCTTCTTGATTGGTCTTTTATCCACTTTCTTGACTCCAAAACACTCCATAGTATCTTCCAAGCCTGGATTAGTCTTTGCAAAGCAAAGGAAAATCAATTAGAGTATTTTGTTATCATTTAACCTTTAAAACAATCATAAAATTTTGCACAATTGGGTGTAAATAACATCTATATAGCCTATTATCATCTTCCAAGGCCATTTTGCACTTGCACCAGCTAAGTAGCATTTAGTATTTTGTAGAGTGAACTAACAGTAAAAAAAGATTTTTTTTACTAGCTTTTCAGAGTAGCCTGTCTTCTTTTTTCTAGCGATAACACCACTGATTGCATCTTCTGAATAAATATATCAACCTCATGCAATTCTTTGTCGAAGAGATTCCTTCTGAATTGGAAGTCCCAACCTGTATCAGTAAATATATCAACTAAGAGAATTTTTGGATTATTGGCCAATCTATATAGGTTGGGAAATTGAATTTTCAGCTGACCAACACCATCCCAATTATCTTTCCGAAGTCTGATTTTTTTCCCGTTGCCCACCCTCAAGCCATCATACATGTTAAATTTCTTCCATAGGTTACAAATCTGTCTCCAAATAGCTACCCCATATGAAGTCTTTACTGTTTTAGGTGCAAATAAGCCCTCTTTTTCATATATCACCTCTACGACTGCTTTCCGGTGAGCTTTTTTCCCATCGTTTAACCTCCATAGCTATTTGCATAGCAAGCTTTGATTGTGAGCCATAAGATTTCTAACTCCAAGACCCCCTTCTTACTTATGTTTTGTCACAGTGCTCCATTTTACTAATTGATATTTTCTCCTTTTTGTATCACTTTCCCACAAAAATTTCTTCATGATTTTATCAATTTTTTTCTCCACACTAGCTAGTATAGGAATATGATAAGAATGGACATTGGGCCTAACTCAATCCCAAAAGCTAGTGTGAGGTGAGGAATGCCTAAGCCATATAAGTAGACCAAGGACCTCAAATCCCTCCAAAGTGGGACAACCCAACAGAATCAGAGACATTATATAAGTTGGTGTTCCATCAAGAACACTATTTACTAATGTCAATTTTCCCTCAAGTACACCATTCCACACTAATTTGTCCTTGAATTTTGCACCTAAAGGCAATCCCAAATAGGTAGTAGGAAACTTTTCAACCTTGCTACTCATGATATCAGCTAAATTATTAATATCAGTGTCAACCTTCCCTGATTCTAATGAACGCGGGATACTTCGTGCACGGAGATGCCCTTATTTGGTTTGGTTTTTCTATTTTATTTTGTATGTTATAAATCTCCGGAGGGTAGAATTCTATACATTATTTGTTTGTTTTTTTCCTGCATCACACCCCCTTAGGGAACGATACTTTTTCGGACCCTGCATCAATGCGAGACGCTTCATCACCGAGCTACCCTTATTTGGTTTGGTTTTCTTATTTAAAACTTTTGTGTGTTATATTTGGAAGGGTAGAATTCACATAATGGTATACTCCAAAAGGTCCACAACAATATAAAAATAATACTTTTTTCAAACTCTTATAAAATAATAAAAGAACAAGAGCATTATTGCAGAGAAAGAGAGAGGGGAGAATTCTTATTGATATGGGATGATTTACAATTGGGTAAGACCCCTCTATTTATAGAGGAAAAATGACTTAGTCACAAAGTAAAACTCTCTACAAGATAGCCATTCACTCCAAATAGAATTCTATTCATAACACTCCCCCCTTGAATGTCTACTCAATAAATAATGTGCCTCATTAAAATCTTAAATAAAATAAAACCCAATGGGAAAAAATTCTAGAAAAGGAAAAAGAGTACACATGTTTAGAGATGCGTCTATTGGTTGCCTCGTTAAAAACCTTGCAAGGAAAACCCAGTGGGACAAAACCTTATAAGGGAAGAAGAGTACAACATGCATTAACTCCCCCGATGAGAGCATCAATTCACATCCTTGAGCCTTTGCATCCCATTCTTGTACACTAGCTTCTTGAAGGTTTAAGTCAACAAAGATTTTATATCAGTTTCAATATATTTTCATAATGACATAACATAGAGATCTCTTCATTCATATATTCAGGTACCTGAATCTCTCATGAGATATTATGGAGTGTTATGTCATGTGATCTTCTAGATCAGTTGCCTCCTTTATTATAATCATTTTGATCACTTGCTCATCTTCTTTATCAAGAAGTTTATTTGAAATCGATTGTCTGTACGCTTTAAACTTACCATAGACTTTGTCCTTCTAGGACTTAATATGAGCATTTTCAATGAGAATATAGTTACTTTCTTTGGGCCAGCAAATGCGTCTGACATGCTTTGCAATAAATTGCACATGAATTATCCTTTTATGAACTTCAAGTTCATATTATTTTATTCGAGGATCTAGATGTACAAATAATAATTCATTCCATGTAACTTTTTCTCAACTGTTTATCATGTCCCCCCCCCCCCCTTATGTTATAAAAACTAACTTGTTTCCTCAAATTTGAGAACCCATCTTTGTGTGTTATGGTGTTAATCAAAATATACACCGCACATTAATAATAATAAGATGAAATTATTTGGTTCCTGACCCTAAACCACTTGCGAGGGGAGAAAATAATATACTTTCGTATATAATGTATATCAAACTGATATATATATATATCAAACTGATATATATATATATATATATATATATATATATATATATAACTTTGTTCTCATAAGCAATAGTTTAGCTATTAAGTGGAGGCACTCAAGAAATTATTTTGCTAAATCAATTGTGATGTAAACCAACTTATTAAGATGAACTTCTTGAATAGAAAATCTAGAATATGCTCTAAATTAAATTATTGAGCAAGTTACCTCGCAAACACCATGTTGCGGGTTAATAATAATTTCACATGTAACCATCTCATAGATGCATCTTATGTGGTGTACATGGCGGGTGAATAGGCCCATATTCACCTTTGATATTTCTAGCATTCATGGGATTCAATCCCAATTTTAGTTGGTCAATTAATTAATGAGAACAAGCAATGTAAAAGAATTCATAAAGAACTTTCTAGTTCTTTAATATTTACCCATGTGACTTCTCTTTTATTTTTGCACATCATACAAGAATTAACATGGCTAAACCAATTATGCCAATTGAACAAATTATCAATATTGATAAACTCATATTTACACCATGACGTGTGCAATTACCAATAAACTTCAAGTTTATATGGGGTTTTATATCAATAAACATCCACCTTATTGTGGTATTCGTTTATTTGTGTAGTCCAAACTGGAGAAAAGCGGGTAACCTTTCACATACATATTATCCCGCTACAAGTTGTAGTAATAGAAGATATTAAATCTTTCATTTATTTATAGTCTCAATATAATTAATCGTTTTCGCGTATACTTCGGAAAATGAATAAGTTTCTTTGAGACTTACTACCAAAGTATTGGTAATCAATTGTGTTTTCCCAAAATAGTAATAATTGGCTCTTTCAGAGCTCTCAATTAATTTGGTACTACCACATATTCATCAACATCCATATGGTGAATATCTCTTTTAAAGATAAAGTCATACCATTATGGTTACGGTCAAATTTATATACAAGATATGTTTCTTGCATTAGTGTTATTCTTTAATAATAACATTACCAAAATATTTTGGCGTACAATAGGTACGTGACCAATGACCATTCATGCCATAATAATGATATTATTTTCTTATATCATCTCAAACCTCGTTCTAGAGGTGAGTGTGGTATATTCATTACCACTAGCACATTCATATTCTTCCAAGAATGAATATGTATTATAAATCAGATGTTTTGACATTATATCATGAATGGACTATAATCATCTATATATGCTTTATAAAATCTCATGCCATATAGATGACAAATATTATTTTCACAAAGTGAAGGACAATTTTGAGAATCCTTATTGTTCTCATTACCATAATGATGACGATTATAATTTCGTCTATTGCCACGTCCACATCCATTAATACCTTTATGGTAATAATTTTGTCTTCTTCAGACTTATCACATATTGCTATCACATTCTCTTAAGGGAATGAGAATAGAGAAAATTCAATGGGACGAGTTTTCAATAGTTTGCCCACAATCATACATGAATTTGATCATGACATGACATAGAAATTTTATCACTTCAGGTAGGTGTATTTCTTACTGACTCCATTAGAGATATAATCAAAATTTATTTTCTTTGCTTGTATTTAAATCAAAGTATAGAATATAAGAGAAAAATACAAATACTTACCTTAAATTCAGAATTGAATCATGAAGAAAGTTCATGAAACAATTGACAATGATTATGCTCAATCCCAAAGCTTCTACTCAATTGGTTAGAGTCTCGTGCTGATAACATGTTATAAAATAATAAAAGAACAAGAGCAATATTGCAGAGAAAGGGGGGGGGGTTCTTATTGATATGAAATGATTTACAATGGGATAAGACCCCTCTATTTATAGAGGAAAAATGATTTAGTCACAAAGTAAAATTCACTACAAGATAGATATTCACTCCAAATAGAATTTATTTATAACACAAACAAGTATTTTCATGTAGTTATTTTTTGCCACATTGGCAAAATTTTCCTAATAAAAACGGGCAATAGAGACTAAAATATTAATTTCTGCTCGATAAGTAAAGCCGAGATGACAAAAGTATGCGAAATAGTTGGATTTTTTTCATTGTATTAGTTATGTGTACTTGTATGGGGCCGAATTAGATATAACTAATAAGGGTCGAGTACATCTCCCCCCACGCCTACATGGCATCGAGGGCACGACCCTTACTCACATCCTTAACAACGAAGGCATGGCACCAACTCGCGTACGCAGGCGCCCCTCCCCCTCTCCTCTTTATATTTTAAGGACGTCCGCAGTCCTTCGACGAATTGTGACTTTAGCGAGAAAACCTTTCTTCTATATAAAGATGGGTTTTCCTTATTGTAAGGGCAAGTGTTATTTTCTAATAATACAACTTCTGACTATTATCTCTCTCTATTGCTCTCTCTCTTTTTATCCCCCAGTGATAATCATCGATAACCTTAGTAATTTCGTCATTTTCTGCTAAAAATCATAATATGAACGATAAAGATATTTTTCCGGGATTTATTATATTTGATTACAATTTGACATTTTTTCATGTTTTTGATTGTTCATAACTTATAAATAATTGGCAACTTTTGAGTCAACAGTACTTTTAATCAATTAGGTGGATGATATACAAAAAGGGGATCAAAAGACAAAAAGGTGGCACAGTTTTCCCATCTAAGATGGGAAATTCCGTTGCCGGGACTTGAACCCGGGTCTCTCGGGTGAGAGCCGAGTATCCTGACCAACTAGACTACAACGGAGAATTTGTTATTGGCGTACAAATGTATTACTACTAATTAATCTAATAGTCTAATAAGTAACCAATCTATCGAGAAATTAAAACTTAGGCTAAATCCTGACTAATATGTTAGTAAGTTTCAAATCATCCACATTGAGGAAATAACACTTGTTGATAATTTTTCCTATCTTTAGAGGCGGATTCAAAGTAAAAGAAGTATATATATGTATATGTATGTATGTATATATACTTATTTTTTTTAAATTATGATATAAGACGTACAAGCTTATTTTTGTCAACATGTTATATTTTTTTGGTAAGAGATTTGGAGTGTTTAACATGTCTCATCAAATGTGTATTACTATCTTATGAGTGATGTCTGTTATTTCAATTATGTAGATTGAATTTAGAGATTTTCTTTTTAAAGAGATTTAACATTACTATTTCTCATTCTTTATAATAATTAATACACTATTTTGTAATTCAAACCTAACTGTTCAATTATATTATATCCATATTGTCTTTATGACTCCACTGAATAAACGTCAACCAAACCAAAAAAAATTAAATCAAAAACATATAAATTGAACAAAACTAGATTTATTTTGGTTCGAAATGAATGGCATTTTTCTAAAATCGAATGATGTAAAACTATACGGAAAACTTGAAATTCTTGATACAACCATGAAAATTAAAGAAGAGCTCCATTCCTTTTTGTTCTTTCCAATTCTAGTTATCCAGATGAAAAATAACAATAAGTCAATTATAAAATTAAAATCGGATCAAATATAGTTCCATAAAATCAATTCCGACAAAAATAGGATAATTTCATCATTGTAAATGTAGTATTTTGGCCCTTTTAAATTTTTTTCCTTTCATTTATTAGGAAATACATTTAATAGCTAGTAAAAAGTTTAGGCGAATTTAATCTATCAACTTTATCCAAACAAAAGTATATAAAATGGCGCATGGTTACTATATTTTTTAACATAAGTACTTCAAAACCAATTTTCTTAGGTTGAACGGAAATATTATCTTTGGGAAATAATTTTTCATAAAATAAGTGGTATTCTTACTTTATATATATAATTTTTTTTTTGTATTTGATTAGATGGTAAAGAATAAAGGACAATCCGGTGTACTAAGCTCTTATTATACGCGAAATTCGTGAAAGGGTCGGATATAGTAACACGATATTTTAGGACTACATTCTTTTAATAGCGGGCGTAAAGATCGACGGTGCATTTATGAATTAACTTTTATTTATAATAATTACTTTAATGGTTCACATATTAACTTGAAGATCTATATGGATATCATGACTAGTAATATAGTGCCTATAATTCATGCACGTGAATTACGCTTACATAAAATGTGTTTCGAACTGTAGGTTTGTTCACTAATAGTAGTTATATTTAGGAATTTTTACATCCTATAAAAAAACTTTAGTACCCTATTTATTATTGGATTTTTAATATATTTAATTAATATATTAAAGAGTTAAAAAAGGGTGAATGGGAAATGGAGGGAAATGAAATTTTGAGTGAAATTTTAATTTCCCTCTCCTTGGTAAATGGGCATTGTCCCATATCGGAAGAGGAAGAGGTTTTTTATGGGTATATAAGCAATTACTCTTCTTCTAGCTCTTAAAGAGTTGAGAAGAAAGCAAGCCTCGCGCCGTCGTCGTCGTCGCTCGCTCGGCTCGGCTTCGGCAACGGCATTGATTGATTAACTTTTTGGACCAAATTTATTTGTTAATAGTAAAATATTAATAGAAATGTTATTAAAATATTTATTTTAATTAACAGAATATTAATATTAAATAAATATTAATATTAAATCCAAATTTCAGTTTTTTCTGTTTTTGTAACAGAAAATTAACTACCCATCAATTTTCCCTCTTTATTTTCCCTCTTTATTATTGAGTAAATGGCCATTTATGCAATGGCATTTATGTTGTGGCAGTTTTGCAGAAACAGCCATTCTGAAGAGACTCTTCAGATTTCAGCCCAACTTTTGGCTATAAATACAACACTATTTTGCTCAGAATTTCACTGCGAATTTATGAGTTTCTCCTCCTTTCTTCTGCATACTTTTAGCATCAAACAAAGCAAAAAGTAAGTGTGATTTGCTACTGAACTTTGTGTTCGCTGAAACACTGGGGTTTGAAGTACCACTACACCAATGTGTAATTCGTTCTATCCTGGGAGGAAATAATCCATAACCTTGGGTACTAGGAGGGGATTAAATTCCTTAAGGAAACACTGTGAATTCAGTGGGCTCGAATTGGTTTCTTCATTTCTGTTTATGCATATATTTGTTTGTATTTATTTATATTTTCAGAATTATTTTATAAATACATTGTAATAACAAGCTTAAGGAATTTAATTATATTTCTGTATTTGTTTTTACTGTTTCTGGAAGAGTAAAACCTTTGTGGTTTTGTACTCTATTAAAATCTACGTGATTTTAATATTTGTGTCATTCTTTTGCAGAAATGACTAACGAGAATGAGAACCATGCTGTTCCAATGGTGACTGCTAATGCCTCAACAAGCCGAACGACTCCAAGCAGCATTGGCACCGGCGGAGAAACCCGGAAAATTTTCCGGGATTGATTTCAAGCGCTGGCAACAAAAGATGTTCTTCTATTTGACTACTCTAAGTCTCCAGAAGTTCATCAAGGAAGATGTTCCTGTGTTGTCCGACGAAACTCCAGAAACTGAACGCTTTCTCGTCGTTGAGGCGTGGAAGCATTCAGACTTTTTATGCAAGAATTATATTCTAAGCGGGCTGGAAGATTCTTTGTATAACGTCTACGGTGGCGTAGAAACGTCAAAGGAACTATGGACTGCGCTTGAAAAGAAATACAAAACTGAAGATGCCGGGTTGAAAAAGTTTGTTGCTGCAAAGTTTTTGGACTACAAAATGGTAGATAGCAAGTCTGTTATTACCCAAGTCCAGGAATTGCAAGTGATTATGCACGATCTCCTTGCTAAAGGTATAAATCAAATTAATATTGATGTTGAAAGTAGTAACCTTAGTATTTTTACTAATGAAAATTTCATTGAAGGTCTTGTTATCAATGAAGCATTCCAAGTAGCAACAATGATTGAGAAGTTGCCTCCTTTGTGGAAGGACTTCAAAAACTACTTGAAACACAAACGCAAGGAGATGTCCCTTGAAGATCTCATTGTTCGGTTGAGAATCGAAGAGGACAATAAAGCTACTGAAAAGAGAGGCCGTGGAAACTCAACAATAATGGGAGCAAATATTGTTGAAGAGAACAAGAAGAGGAAGAAGGCTTCTGGACCAAAATACAACCCAAGCAAGAAGCGGTTCAGTGGAAACTGCTACAATTGTGGAAAACCCGGACACAAATCTACGGAGTGTCGTGCTCCAAAGAAAGGCAAGAAGAATGGTCAAGCAAACATGGTTGAAAAGCATGATGATGTTGATGACTTATGTGCCATGCTTTCCGAATGCAACTTGGTAGGCAATCCTAGAGAGTGGTGGATTGATTCTGGAGCCACTCGCCATGTTTGTGCAGTTAGAGAAGGGTTTGCTACTTATGCTCCTGTTGTACCCGACGAGACGATTTCTATGGGAAATGCTTCTAAGGCCAATATTGAAGGATGTGGGAAGATATTTCTCAAAATGACTTCCAGCAAAGTGGTGACTTTGAACAACGTCCTTCATGTTCCCGAGATTAGTAAGAATTTGGTCTTTACTCGACTTCTTGTTAAGAATGGTTTTAAATGTGTTTTTGTTTCCGATAAGGTTGTAATAAGTAAGAACGAAATGTTTGTAGGAAAAGGTTACCTCACTGAGGGCCTTTTCAAGTTGAATGTAATGGTCGTTGAGAATAATAATAAAATTTCAGCTTCGTCTTACTTACTTGAGTCAAATGAATTGTGGCATATACGTTTGGGTCATGTCAATTATAAAACCTTACGGAAAATGATTAATTTGGAAGTATTGCCTAAATTTGAATGTGACAAATCAAAATGTCAAGTATGTGTGGAATCTAAGTATGTTAAACATCCTTATAAGTCGGTTGAAAGGAATTCAAATCCTTTAGACTTAATTCACACAGATATTTGTGACATGAAGTCAATACCATCTCGCGGTGGAAAGAAGTATTTCATAACTTTTATTGACGATAGTACTCGATATTGCTATGTTTACTTACTTAATAGTAAAGATGAAGCAATAGACGCATTCAAGCAATACAAAAATGAAGTTGAAACACAACTTAACAAGAAAATCAAAATGATAAGAAGTGATAGGGGTGGTGAATATGAATCTCCTTTTGAACAAATATGTTTAGAATATGGAATTATTTATCAAACAACGGCCCCTTACACGCCCCAATCCAATGGGATTGCAGAAAGAAAGAATCGTTCATTAAAGGAGATTATGAACGCATTATTGATAAGTTCTGGTTTGCCACAGAACTTGTGGGGGGGAAGCCATACTTACGGCTAGCCGAATACTAAATCGAGTACCCCATAGCAAAACACAATCTATTCCATATGAAAATGGAAAGGAAGGAAGCCCAACTTGAATTATTTTAAAGTGTGGGGGTGTTTGGCAAAAGTGCAAGTTCCTAAACCCAAAAGGGTAAAAATATGACCGAAAACCGTTGATTGTGTTTTCATAGGATATGCTACTAATAGTAAAGCATATCGATTTCTGGTTCATAAATCAGAAAATCCCGACATTCATAATAATACGGTTATAGAATCAGATAATGCTGAGTTCTTTGAAAATATATATCCATACAAAAAGGAATGTGAGTCGAATAGTGAAGGATCTAAACGATCTCGGGAAGAAGCAAAAGAAAGTACACTTAACCGGGAAGATCCAAGGCGTAGTAAACGTCAAAGGACGTCTACTTCATTTGGACCAGATTGTGTGACTTTCTTATTGGAAAATGAGCCTCAAACATTTAAAGAAGCTATGTCTTCTTCGGAATCATTGTTATGGAAAGAGGCAGTCAATAGTGAAATAGAATCTATATTGAACAACCATACATGGGAATTGGTTGATCTTCCTCCTGGAAACAAACCGTTGGGTGCTAAATGGATCTTTAAGAGGAAAATTAAAGATGATGGAACTATTGACAAATATAAGGCAAGACTTGTGGTCAAATGGTATAGACAACGAGAAGGTCTTGATTATTTTGATACATACTCTCCAGTTGCAAGAATTACGTCCATACGAACGTTAGTAGCGTTAGCTGCGGTTTATGGTCTTGAAATTCATCAAATGGATGTTAAGACAGCTTTCTTAAATGGAGAGTTGGAGGAAGAAATCTACATGGAACAACCAGAAGGGTTTGTGGTTCCAGGTAAAGAAAAGAAGGTATGTAGACTTGTTAAGTCCCTTTACGGATTAAAACAAGCACCCAAACAATGGAATGCTAAATTTGACCGAACAATGTTGTCAAATGGGTTTAAGATAAATGAATGTGATAAATGTGTGTACATTAAAAATGTTCCAAATCACATAGTCATTGTTTGCTTATATGTGGATGATATGCTCGTAATGAGTAATGACATTTCCAATATAAATGCTACTAAGCGTATGCTAACTAGCAAGTTTGATATCAAAGACTTGGGAGTTGCTGATTTAATTCTAGGAATTAAGATCCATAAGACTTCTCAAGGTCTGGCATTGTCACAATCTCATTATATCAAGACAATACTTGAAAAATTCAAGCACTTGGGCTTTAAAGTTGCAAAGACTCCAATTGACGTGAATCTTGCATTAGCAAAGAAAAAAGGCCAAAGCATATCACAATTGGATTATGCTCGTGTGTTGGGTTGCTTAATGTACATCATGAACTGTACACGACCAGATATAGCCTGTGCTATAAGTAAATTGAGTCGATATACGAGCAATCCAGGTCAATCTCATTGGATGGCCATGAAACGAGTTTTGGGGTACTTAGTACATACCCGGGACTTTGCTTTGCACTACAATAAATATCCTGCGGTCATTGAGGGATATTGTGATGCAAATTGGATCACCGGATCAACTGATTCCAAGTCCACAAGTGGATATGTATTCACCATTGGTGGAGGAGCGGTATCTTGGAAGTCGTCCAAACAAACTTGTATTGCCCGCTCTACAATGGAGGCTGAGTTCATAGCCTTGGATAAAGCCGGTGAAGAAGCTGAATGGCTCCGGAATTTCTTGGAAGATATTCCATTTTGGCCCAAACCCTTGGCACCAATATGCATACACTATGATAGTCAAGCGGCAATTGGAAGGGCTGGGAGCGTTATGTATAACGGTAAATCTCGTCATATACGACGAAGACATAAAACCGTTAGACAATTACTCTCTAAAGGAATTATCACGATTGACTATGTAAAGTCAAGTGATAATGTGGCGGATCCACTTACAAAAGGCCTAACTAGAGATGTAGTTGAGAAATCATCGAGGGGAATGGGACTGTGGCCGAGAACAAGTCATAGTGGCGGTAACTCTACCTAGAAGACTGGAGATCCCAAGATCTAGGTTCAAGGAGATCAAACAAAGTCATTTATGACGGTTCAACATTGTCAAATAAACTTTTGGTCCATTCTCTTATAAGACAATGTTTCAGTACCAAGGATAAAGTATTGAGGCTTTTTAATGATTTCTAAATTTGATACGGGGTATATCAAATAGTGTATCTACGGGATGACACATTTAGGAATCACCTATGTAAGTGTGAAGTGTTAGCCGCTTCAAGGAGAATTCTGTAAGGCCAGTTCTCTACGCACTTATGAAACCAGGCGGTGTTCATGTCTGAAATGAACACAACAATGAGAACCAAAGACGGTTAAGGGTTGGTTGTGTGACTTGTGGTTGTCTAGGTATACACCAAAGTTCGACGGTTCAAAGATATCAAATCTACCGATTGATCGAGTATATCAGACATAAGTTCACTACGGAAAGTTCAAAGGGAAACCTACTTATCCAGATGCAAGTAATCCTTACTTGCGAATCACACAGTTTTTCATGCATACTTCCGTGATATAGCCATTTCCTATTCATGTGGGGGATTGTTGGGTTTTTAATATATTTAATTAATATATTAAAGAGTTAAAAGAGGGTGAATGGGAAATAGAGGGAAATGAAATTTTGAGTGAAATTTTAATTTCCCTCTCCTTGGTAAATGGGCATTGTCCCATATCGGAAGAGGAAGAGGTTTTTTTATGGGTATATAAGCAATTACTCTTCTTCTAGCTCTTAAAGAGTTGAGAAGAAAGCAAGTCTCGCGCCGCCGTCGTCGTCGCTCGCTCGGCTTCGGCTTCGGCTTCAGATTCGGATTCGGATTCGGATTCGGATTCGGATTTGGATTTGGTCAAATGATCGATCGATTGATTAACTTTTTGGACCAAATTTATTTGTTAATAGTAAAATATTAACAGAAATGTTATTAAAATATTTATTTTAATAACAGAATATTAATATTAAATAAATATTAAATCCAAATTTCAGTTTTTCTGTTTTTGTAACAAAAAATTAACTACCCATCAATTTTCCCTCTTTATTTTCCCTCTTTATTATTGAGTAAATGGCCATTTATGCAATGGCATTTATGTTGTAGCAGTTTTGCAGAAACAGCCATTCTGAAGAGACTCTTCAGATTTCAGCCTAACTTTTGGCTATAAATACAACACTATTATGCTCAGAATTTCACTACGAATTTCTGAGTTTCTCCTCCTTTCTTCTGCATACTTTTAGCATCAAACAAAGCAAAATGTAAGTGTGATTTGCTACCGAACTTTGCGTTCGCTGAAACACTGGGGTTTGCAGTACCACTACACCAGTGTGTAATTCGTTCTATCCTGAGAGGAAATAATCCATAACCGGATTAAATTCTTTAAGGAAACACTGTGAATTCAGTGGGCTCGAATTAGTTTCTTCATTTCTGTTTATGCATATATTTGTTTGTATTTATTTATATTTCCAGAATTATTTTATAAATACATTGTAATAACATTTATTTTTAAAAAATACCATTTTAAAATATTATATCCTATAGATACATTTTATCCTTTGTAGCAAAAAATCTAAATACAGTTATATCCTACAATTAAGGCACTATATATGCTAAAGCAAAAGGAAAAAGAAAAAGCAAAAAAACAAAAAAGTGAAAAGAAGGGAAAACTTAGAAAAGCAAAAAACCTACGACAAAAGAAAGAAAAAAGAAAAAAACAAAATAAAAATGGTCTGCATTTTTAATTCTCAAACAGAAAAGATGTAATTCCAGTAGAGGTTACATTCGTGATTCGGGTTCCGATTTTCCTTAGAGATTTTGGCTTTGTCTGTGATTTTATATCCATTCACTGTTGCCATTTCGCTTGGATTACAGAGTTGAAATCATATATCTGTTTCTCTCTCTAGATCGCCCAAATCGCCTATTTATATTCAGTTGTATTCGAATGTAGTCTTCAGCTGTATTCACTTGTGTTCGGGTTTAATCAGTTGTATTTAATTATTTTATTCAGCAATAGTTAGTTGTATTCAAGTATTTTATACAACTGTATTCAGTTGTAGTTAGTTATATTCAACTATTTTATTCTTATTCAGATAAATTAAAGTGTATTTTGTTGTATTCAATTGTATTATTCATATGTATTTCTCTTTATTCGGCTATAATCTTATTATGTATATTTCAAATACAGATTAATGAGGGATTGTTTTAGTTCGTTGGATTAAATTAGGAGAATATCATGTGATTTTATTTCCTTCTGTTTTTAGCGCAGATATGTTATTGTATTTAATGTTAATATCGCTTGAATACAGCTAAATACATGTCAAACTTAGCTGGAATTCCAGATTTTACGCCTACATTTTTTATTGTATTAATAAATACAATAACTTAAATACATGAAATATATTGTATAAAAATATAAAAGGTATCTATAACACTCAAAAAGTATCTATAAATGACTAATTAGACAAAAAAGATGGTGCTTTATGAAAACTTTCTTTATATTTATTAGGTTCACCACTTTTTGTTAAAATAGTACAGGCTAGCTTCAGATTGGTCATTCAAAAATAGTCAGCGTTTGCAAAGTCATTAAAAAATAGCACTATTTTGCTGCAACAAGAAAAGTGTCATCATAATATACTAAAGATCGGGTATTTTCATATGGAATTAATTCCTATAATTAGTATTGACTGAATTGAATTAACTGTGACTAGATTCGGGTCGATTGGAGGCCGATTCATGGGGCTTGTGATAATTTTCGAAATGAGTGAGGCCAAGGGCCATATGTGAGGATATGAGTCGAGGGCCTAAGATACTTTTATATGCCACGAGGTGACTAGAGTGATGTGAGGCCGAGTACCGGGTGATGATGCCACGAGGTGGCTTGATATAGCGCTTGGGCCATAAGGGGCCCCTCCGGAGTCTAAACACCCACAATGAGCGCGGGTACCCATTGTTCTGAGAGTGAGCCCGAGGGGCTGATACTATTCTAAGAGTGAGCCAGAGGGGTACATACTATTCTGAGAGTAAATCCGAAGGGCTGGTACTGTTCTGAGATATTGCCCGAGGGGCGAACCTTTATGTGTTCATTTTATATTTACTTGTCATTTTACTTGTTATATTGTGGTATTTGTGCCAGAGGGACAGATTTTCTGTGCTTATTGGTACTAACTGTTTTGCATTCATTTGCGTAATTACTGTTGAAAAGTCGTTGCAAAAGAAGTTTGAACTGAGGTAAGATGTTTTAAGAGATTTTACAGCTTCACTATTTTCTTAAATTGTTTTATACTGCTTCTATATAGCATATTAATATGTTTTACGTGATTTCTTACTGCTCAGTGTTATTTACCTTTATTACTCACTGAGTTGGAGTACTCACTTTACTCCATCCACCTTGTGTACAGATGTAGGTATTTTCCTAAGCTTGGTAGCAATTTTATTGGAGTTAGCAAGGTAGTCGCCTGGCGATCACGACTCTGCTTTCTTCCATTGTATTCCTCCTTATATCTCCTTATGATTTTCCCGACCATTTCGGTCTTGTGGTGTCTAGACAATTGTAGTAGATGTTCATGACTAGTGACACCCCGATATCGATCTGTGTTTGGGTTGTACTTCTGCATTTTTATGATATTATCTACTGTTTAAAGTTATTAACTTATGTTTTAACATGTGTTATTGCTGTTTAACTGTCTAACTTCGAATTGGAGATATGTCGAATTGCTTTGTCTTCACGAGAGGCACCATCACGATCGAGTATGGGTTTAGGGTTGTGACAATCCATTAATTGTTGGGAGCAACTTGAGAAGGAATTCCACAATCAATTTTATAGTACATGAAGAACTATAAGCATGATAGAGTTGACATGCACCAAGCAAAGAAAAGACGAGCATGTGGTGTATTACATTAATTGTTGGATAGCGTTAAGTTTGGACTGCAAGGATCGCCTTTCAGAAATATTTACTGTAGAGATATGCATTCAAGGAATGCACTGGGGCCTTTTGTACATCCTACAAGGGATCAAACCATGAACGTTCGAAGAACTTGCAATACGAGCACACGACATGAAGTTGAGCATCGCAAGTCATGGAAAAGCATCTCCATTTGCTGATCAGAAGGAGTTCAAAAAAAGTGTTGTATCAAAGAACCAAACAAAAAAATCTATGGCAGTTAAAGCAACTTCTGTGAAAGTCACGACCAAGTGAAAGAAGATAAGACCCCGAGCCAATATCCCAAAAAGGATAAACGTCGTCCAACCTTGAAGGAATAAAGGCGAAGGTTTATCCGTTTCCAGATTTGGCCGTACCCTAGATCCTTGATGAATTTTTTTCCAAGAAACTCATCAATCTCCTTGAATAAAAGATTATTGAGGAAATTGGTAAAGTTGGCGATTCTAAGTTTCATCGCATTATTATCCACCCTATTAAGAAATGCTTCGTTTTGAAGGAGAAAATCATGGCTCTTGTAAGTGAAGAAAAGATCATAGACATGGATGAAACAAGAGAAGCAAATCATGCAAGGATCACACTCAAGGAAAAGAAGTGTTCAAGGTTACAGAATATTTCAAGCACCACATTCTTACAATTGGAAGTTTTGAGCCCGTTGAAGTTGATTTTCCAAGGAAAACTCTTGAAGGTTCACTAGAGATGGATACACAGTCCAAAGACAAAGACGATGAGGGTTGGACTCTAGTCACTCACAAGAAACGAAAAAATCAAGCAGTTTTGAGGCTACGACTTCCTATGCCAAGAGCAAAATTGACCAATGTGGATAATCCACAACCACCAAGAATTATCAACTCTTCCATTAGAAGGAAGATTAACGGTGTCTTAATGCTGAAGTTCCGAATTGCATGGATTTTTTCCTTGAAAATTCCATTTTGGAGGTCATGTTGGTGCAACTCGTGTAGTTTCTAGTACTGATGAAATAAAAGAAAGCAACGATGAGCTTAATCCAATGAAACCACAAGAACATCATGATTATGAAAAAGTTGTCACGTATTGTGCAACAATTTCCTTTACAGATGATGACTTGTTGCTGGGGTCTAATGCACATAATAGACCTTTGTTCGTTGTAGGGGCCATTCCAGAACAACATATCAATCGTATACTTGTTGTTGATAGTTTTTATGTCAATAACATTCCAAAGATGGTGCTAAAAAGCTTGGGATTTATATCGATAAGCTATAGAAAAGTAAGATAACAATCCAAGGTTTCAACCAAGGAGGACAACAAGACATAGGTATGATCCGCGTAGGATTATCCATTGGTGAGATGAAGTCAAGCACCTTGATTGAGATTATAGATGCTAAAACATCATACAACTTGCTGCTTGGACGTCTTGAGTTTCATGAGATTGGAGTGATATCGTCTACTTTGCATCAATGTCTGAAGTACAGAAGGGATGGGGAGATAGTCAAAATTGATGAAGCTATTAACCTTTTCACTAAGACGAAGTCATACATTACAGATGCAAAATTATACCTAGATTCTTGTTAACCGAGTGTGGAGAAACCATCACCAGTTGACGAAGTTGATGTCAATTCAGAAGAAGAAAATGAGGCTCAATGGACTAGTACCATGTTGTCTAAGAAGAAGATGACATACAGACAAAGATTGATAAGGAGCATCCAATTTTTTGCTACGTTTCACGTGAGCGTCGAAAGAAAGGGAAACATTTGTTACAGGAATGTACTCCAAAAAAGCAAATGAGTCATATAGAGATCCAAGATATGAAGGAGCATATGACTGTCCCAATTGCACAAATCTCATTTGAGACCTGTGACTCCGCTAAAAGCAATCTCCAAGCTAATAAAATAAAAGGGCACATTGATCCTAAGACTTTCATACTGCTTGAAAAGTCTGGTTACGACTTCTACAATCTATCAAGACTAAGATAACTCAAAGACGAAGTCACTGGTGAAAATATACATGGGCTCAATGAGTCCCAAATGAAGTTAAGAAAGCAAGGGCACGGCGTTGCCTCCAAAGTTTGGGTTGGGATTCAGTTTGGCATAGCCTCTTCGAATTTCGTCTAAGAGAAGCAAAGAGTCAGCTTCATCACAACACACCTCAGTAGAGGAGAGGAAGGAATTTAAGGATAAGAAAATTAAATAACATGCTTTAGTGTTTGATCTCATTGGAGGCTCAAACCCTCAGGCATTGTTGTTTGAAAGGATAAGTCACAAAGGTTAACGTATATCTTCCAAACATCTAAAGGAAGTTCCCACTACCTCAAATAACTTCGTCTTTTGTCACTTAGGGAACACAAGAAAGTCACCATTTAGAAAGATACTATTAAAGCACAAGGAGCAAGTCCATAAGGAGTGGGGTCGTTTTGAAGTTGTTGTTGACAAAGAAATCTATGGTGCTTTTCCATCATGTATAAAGAGGAAGTCTATTTTGTCAATATTCACAGATGCCCCACTGATGGTGCAAAGGATAACCATTGTTTACACTTGCTAGACACATAAAGAGGCAGAGAAATAAAAAGAAGCCATACCGACCATCCAAGGAAGTCAAAGAGAAAATTCAACAAAGGTATATGTGTGTCATCGATGGGTTATTCCTAGACTTTGATCTTCAAATCAATGAAAGCCATCATACATTTGTTCAAATGATTGAAGAAAAAGATTGGAGACAACCATTGATAGAGTACCTTGAACATGAAAAGTTATCTGAGGATCGCAATAAACAACAAACATATAATGAAGAGCACCACGATTCATCTTCTATAAGGGGACATTATTTGCCAATCTTTTGAAGGACTATTCTTACGATGTCATAACAAAGAAGAAGCCCACCAAGCAATGGAGGAAGCACATTCTGGTGCATGTGGAGCACACCAAACTTGTCCCAAGATCCAATTTTGCATCAAGAGGATGGGCTACTACTGGACGACAATGGTGAAAGATTGCATGGAGCATGCCAAAAGATGTCAAGCATGTCAATTTCATGCCATCTACATCCACCAACCTTTAGAGACTCTTCATCCAACTATAGCTTCATAGCCTTTTGATGCATGGGTACTTGACATTTTTGGACCGCATCCAAAGCCATCAAAGGAACAGATGTACATATTGGCGGCTACAGACTACTTCTCTAGATGGGCTGAAGTTGTTCCGCTCAAGGAGGTAAAAAGGGAAACTGTTATCGATTTTATCAAGTGATATGTAATTTTTAGGTACGGCATACCAAGATAAATAATCATTCATAATGGAACACCATTTGACAACAAGCTCGTGAAGAGTTTGTGTGAGAAGTTCGGTTTCAAGTAACATAAGTTTTCGATTTATAATGCACCCGCCAACGGCCTTGCTAAATATTTTAACAAGACGCTTGGTAATATTTTGAAGAAAGTTGTTGGAAAGAATAAGAGATTACTGACATAAGAAAATTAGTGAAGCTTTGTGGGCATACTGGATAACCTTTAGAACTACTACACAAGCAAATCCTTACTCTTTGGTGTATGGCATAGAAGCAGTCTTTCCATTGGAGCAACAAATTCGTTCATTACCGACCGCAATCCAAGAAAGACTCACTTTCGAAGAGAATGCTCAACTTCGCATAGTAGAGGTAGAGGCATTGGATGAGAAAATATTAGAAGCGCAACAAAAATTGGAGTGTTATCAAGCTCAACAAGCTAGAGCCTTCAACAAGAAAGTGCAGCCATTATCATTCCAAGTAGGAGACTTACTCCTAGTTGTTCGATGATCCATAATCCTCAACAAACGTGCGACAAGTTTACCTCAAAATGGGATGGGTCATATGTTGTGAAGGAAGCCTATTCAAATGGCACATACAAAATTATTGATAAGATAGTCACAAAGTTGGTCTGATTAGCGAAAAAATTCTAAAGCAGTACTTTCCATGAAAGTCACCTATGCTCCTTGGCGCATGAGCCTAAACTGCACAATTTTGCGCTTCATGATGTATGGGCCTATACTGCATGTTTCTACACTCCTGGCCCGCATGAGTCTAAATTATGTGCGGCACAAAAAAAAATGAAAGAAAAAAAAGAGTCTGCTGGGTTTAAAACATCGAAAGAGGCAGCCTAGAAAAAAGTAAAAACTAAAAAAAAGTCTACTAGGTTGAAAACCTCATGAGAGGCGGCCTAGGAAATATAATTGACACAAAAAAAACTCATTCGTTTGAACTACGTTATGACTTGATCCTCTTCGCGAGGTACGTAGCCAGCTTGGAGTTTCATTCTAAGTTTAGTCGCGTGAGCTTTATAAAAAAGAGTTTGCCTTATGGGATCATCACATTAACTCTTTCAAGTACTGAGGCATATATAAATACGACAAAGAAGACAATTTGTGTTGAAGTGTAAAATATATTTTATTGCTTCAATGTTTCAAAAGTTATACATCAAAAAATGTGGATACGAAAGAGATTAGACACTAACCTATACACATCCTAAGTAATGAAAATAATTGTAAACTAGGCTTTGTTCATGAAGCGTCTTAAATGCTTTTCAAAGTCTGTATTACGTCTCTACATTTAATGTCATTCTGGATGTATGTCTCTCGCGTTCAATAGTCGTTATGATTTCTTGACCACATATCATGTTGTTAGGCCTCAGGCATGATATTTTGTTTCTCTTATACAAGTGTTAGTTGAAGGTCCCATATATGAGAAGTCATCTATCTTGAAAAACCTTCAATTACCATGAAAATCGCTATTGATAAACTTCAAGACTTTCAACAAATCAAGTGCAATAGTTGGTGAAGGGGTGGCTTCGCATCTTGTATGATACCTCAATATGATATCTGGACCCTTAAGCTTCTTTGAGAGTCTAAAAAAAATAAAATAAATGAAGAGATAAGATTTGTGACACATGATAGCTAAAGATAACCATATGCAAGACTATAGAGTAAATTTCAAGAAGAAAAAAACAATCGTAGGAGAACTCAGAGAGCATAGAGCTGGAAAGCAAGCTCAACAGACGACATGATCAACTTTGGAAAACTACTGCGGTCCATCTGGAAGACGTTCTGCTCCAAATATTTTATATGTTGTATATTTAGATGTCCAATTTCCAACAACAGAAACCGTTTGCAATTTGGAGGCCCATAGATCAAGATAACATTTTTTTGCCGGAATAATACGAATCTGAAAGTTACTAAACCTAGGTGGACTTTGAGAATTTTCTATTTCCAGATCAAAAGAAGTTCTGCCACTAAATTCATATGTATTTTAGCTATATGAGTTTACTTTCTAACGGTGTAAAAGGATCGCAATTTGGAGTCTCCTAGCTTGGGATATGAAATTTTTGACAGGAGTACACAAAGCAGAAACAAATGCATTCGAGAAATTATTGCGGCCAGTCCAAAAAGAATTATGCAATGATATTTTCAGGTGTTTCTTCTCTCCGTGTTTTATTTCTAATGACGCAAACGGATCCTGATTCTGATACCTGGAACTTGAGATATGAATTTCTCGACAAGAGTGCACAAAGCTGAAAAGTAGCAAGGCAGACATTAAGAGCGAATTCAAAATAATATTGCGGCCAATATAAAAGGTGATCTGCCACAATATTTTCAGGTGTTGCAGGTATCGAACTTTTCTTTACTATGGCCCAAAAGTCTCGTCATTTGGATATTCCTAGATTGAGATTTGGATTATTCTATGAGAGAAAAGCTGAGAAACAAGTGCGACAGATGTCAGAGAAAAATTCAAAATATTGTTATGGCTAATCCGAGAAGAGTTCATCAACAATATTTTTATGTGTTGCAGGACTTGTATTTTTCTTTCTATAGGCACATATGGATCATTTTTCCGACACCCATAGCTCAAGATACAAATTTTTCTATAAAATATACAATGCTGAATAGCAAGTTCGACAGACAGATGGGTCAATTTTAAAATATTGTTGTGGACAATCTACTAGGAATTTTCCTCGATTTTTTTGAGGATTTACTTATCTCCGAGTCTTCTTTCCAGTGGCATAGACGGCTTATGATTTGGACTTACCTAGTTTGAGATATGTACTTTCCAACGGCAGTATGCAGTATTATGAAGTCGAAATGACAGACTTGTGCATTACTTTTGAAAGTTTATTCCGACTTATCCCGATAGAATTTGGCCCTAAATTTTGGATACGTAGCCATGGTGTAAGTTTTGATTCTGTAGAACCAAGAAGATTACAGTTTGGACACTCCTAGGTCGAGATACAATATTTTCAATGAGAGCATGAAATGCTATAAAGTCAAAACAATAGAGACACGCCAGGTGCTTGCTCGCCGAAGTTGGAAAGGCTTACTCCAGTTATCTTCCTTGTCAACCTGCAATGATGCGATGTGGTACATGTTGGCTCGCTAGAGTAGGGATTTTATCGCCGAGATTGAAAGGATATTTCATGTGTCTCTCTCACCAAACCATAACAAATAGGCGAGTGGGTTGCTACCAATCATTGTGACATCTTGTGCATCTTCTTAGAAATATCAAGATCGCTGGAACTTTTTTTAAAATCTGGAAAAAATATATACGTATTTTTTGGAGCCATCGATGTCATAGCACGACATTTGATCTTCTACGGAGATGGCTCCAGTGAGCGTGACATAAAGTTCAGATCCCTATCCAATTTGGATGGTGAACACAAGTCCTCAACAGTACAAGATGAACAACTTTACATCATAAAATTATGCATCTTCAACTAGAGCAAGCGGGCAACAGCTTGTGAAGGCATCTAAAGTCTTTGCCATCACGTCCTCATAAACCTGGAAAAAAGGGAGAGAGCCGATGCTAAGTGCAGGAAGCTTTTTGGTGCTCTATTTGATCTTTGTTAAGTTTAATGGTTGCTCTAGCATCGTATATTCCTACTGCGATGTTGTCTCTGAATGCTCCGTCATCACTAAAATATTGAGTTAGCAGTAATATCAAGCTTATCATGATCGAGCATGTATCCGTGGCCTGCTAATCTAAAACACATGACTTCTCTGTGTAATCAATGCGGCTGCGGCATGGCTCCTCTGTATAATCAAATACGATTACGAATGACGCATTCATAACTATGTAACTTGCTGTTGTTTTGTAGTGAAAATCTACAATAAAAAAAATAATAGTTTGTTACGGATATTAGAAAAGAGAACAATATAGAAGAAGAGGTTATATTCTAAGTGAAGAAGAAGAGGAAGGGAAGAACACTTTGTATTTTGGGAGAGGAGTTGTTTTCATTCAACTTGATGCAAATGGCACTACAAGAGGGCTTATTTATAGGTGCTAATGGAGCACCTAGAACCATTCTAAATAAATCTTATCACCTAGAATACAAAAGATTATTCTAGAGTTTCTACAAGATAAGATTTATCTCCTAGGAATTACAAAGAGAATTCTAAACATTGCACATGCTAGATTATCCAAGACAATTCTAGAACAAGTACCATCTAGATAATTCTAAATTATTATTATCATTGTTATTATTATTATTAACAAAGGACGGTAAGGCAATTAAGAAGAGAGAGCAGGAACAAAAAGCAAGTAATAGACAAAATTGGAAAACACATAGTTAGCATTTTCAAGTATTGCGATTTCTTCTGCAATCTCTTGGTAATCCTTTTCTTGTCAGGTATATTGAGGGTCAAAAGTCTTATCTATTGATAAAGTTAAAAGGGAGATGGAAGTAATTGGATCTTAGATGGACTCAGGTTACTATGTTGCTAAGTTTACTACTTTTACAACTCGAAGTGCAAGAGGAAACAATAACCAACTTCTACATGGACTTTACATCTAGAAATTATCTTATCCTTATTTAAAGGGTAATAAGGGTTGTTTGGTTAAAGTCAAATTTTGTGCAAATATAATGTGTCTTTGTCTAACTTGGATTTGAAATTCTTGGCTAAGTCATGTAACCTTGTTTTTTCTCATAAAAAGGTTACAACTTATCCAAATACTCAAATGCATTAAAGATATGGAGCAATTATTTTTTCGGGTACTTCAATCCTTATCTAAGGTTTAACAAGTCTACATCTCGATAAATCATGAAGTAGGGTGCATGTGTAGACGTATACAAATTATTGGGTCTAATCCATATAAAATTTGAATTATATTCAATTGGGTTAAAAAATTAATTTGGGTTTTACAAATTAAATTAGTCTATTTTATTAATTTCAAGCCCAATGTCCATTTCATCTTAAGGCCAGACTCATACAATGTATCAAGTGACATGGCATAATCAGTCAAACCCATGGCCAACAAGATGATGCCACTTGTTAAATGATGTGGCACTCTCAGTCCAAAACACTGAACAATCAAGAATCTCCAAGTGTCTAAATTGATATGTCTTTGCCAATCACAAGCAAACTTATCACCTAGCTTGTTTGATAAGTTTGTGTGACTCACATGATCCAATTAGAATCAAGAAAAAGAGTTAATATGTACCTGGATTGTCCATCCTTTACCACTATAAATAGATGGGTTACATAACTCTCTAAGGGATATTCAGAGTTGGAGAAGAACATTCTGCAATTGGTGAAGGCATCCACAAACAGAGAGATCAATCATCAAGTGCATAGTTCTTCAACAAATGTGCAACAAATGAGTGGTCAACAGAATACTTCCTGGAGATCAACCTATAACAACAAAGTGCTACTCGAAGTTCTTGGCGATTAAATACATCACAAAGAGGTATGCATCATCCTACATTCAAGAAAAGCGCTTCTCAAGCCCTCAAATCACGGAGAATTTTAGAGAGCAGAATCAAGGGATACATAGAATTGTACTAAAAAAATATTTATCAATAATATCTCTTTTTCTTCATATTATTTTTGTTGCAGTTTATTATTTGTACTACAAAAATTTATTGTGAATATGCTACAATCACCACCAGACTTTAGCCGGAAATTACACAAAAAAGATAAGTATTTTTTGCGTCTAAGTGAAGGAGGAGGCAAAAAAAATAAAAATAAAGGTGGTGTATTGGTATCACTATAGTGGAAAAGAAGAATAAGAAAGAAGGAAAAATGGAGGAAGTGAAGAAAGAGAAGATAAGAAGGGAGGGAAAAGATTAAAGTCACTTATACGTTGAAGAAGGGAGAAAATATGGGCCGACCCAGTTCAATACCCACTTCGTGGGTGTCTGGGGAAGGGAATACTCTAGGCAGTCTTCCCCCTGCTTAGAGAAAAAGAGAAGTAGCGGTTGAAAGAGGGGAGAAAGAATAGAATTTTAGGGTTGGCTAATAAAAAGATATTCACTTACTAATAAAGTCTATACCGAGTAGCTTGTGCCATTAATGTGACCGAGTGGCCATATATTGATGATTTTCTCAAGAGTAGTGGGATGTGAGCAAAATAATTCAGAGAAAAATACTTAGAGTTTCCTTCCTTCCTTACGGTAGCAATTGTGAATCATGTATGTAGTTCTCTTAAACGCTCCATAGTCTAGTGTGAGATTTGGGCAAGTGTATTATTTTATCATTTTGGTTATGATTATTCATAACTATCTATGGAATAGTTTACAATAATTAATTATTGAAACCCATACTTGTGTTTATTCTGGTTGAGTCTTGAATAAATGCTAAGTGTATGGTAAAGTTGGTTCGCTTTTCGGGTAGTGTTAGATGGGCATGAGCCACGTCAATGGATTACTTTGGAATATGATACCGGACCACAAGTAAAATGTATTTTTGAAAAATATATAATTTAGGAAAATAATTTATGAGATGAAATAGGTAAAAACAGGGAAGGGTGGTAGGTCGAGGTTTAGGGACGGTATAGCAGTGACAATATTAGGAGGGAGGGGTATTGGGGAGATAGAGGGTTGAGTGCGCGAGGAAAGGCATGGGGTGGGATGGTAAACGATGAAGTGAGAAAAGTTGAGAAAGAGTTTAAAAAATATTTATCGAAGAAAAATAACGTATAATATTTTCAATATATTCAAGTCAACCCAACATTAAAAAAGTCAAAATATTCTCCAAAACATATTCCTTTGTACCAAACACGACCTAAATCAAAATCCAACTTGAAATAGCAAAGGTTGCAAAATGCAATTTGCAGTTGGAGTCGCTCCGTCCACGTCACTGCCTACGTATTTGAGTTGCTGTAAATGATTTAATGGCCTCATTTGTTTGCACTTAATGGAGGTCTAAATCTTAATCATTCAGATCTCAGACATTAAGTGCGTTTGTTTTGAAAGTCTGAATCTTAATTATTCAAATCTTAATTATTAAGTATGTTTGTTTGTTTTACTTCAAAACCACTTAATGGGTCTGAATATGTTTGTATGATTAAGATCTATAACAGAGATTTAATTTCATTAAGATGCTATCACATATTCATTATTAACTGATGTCACCTCCTACCATTATCAACTACCACCATGTCACCACCACCACCATACTCAACCACCACCACCACCCACACACCCCCACCACCACCTCCACCACCACCACGCCACCATCATCCTTAATCATAGCCTCCATTATCGACCATCACCACCCACTATCCCCACCACTTTGACCACCATCACCCACGATCAACACTCATCCACCTCAACTAACACAATTGACCACCCCATCACCATCAACAACCATGGCCGACACTGCCCATCATTATAACCTACCACCACCCACCCACCATCTTCCTCAGTCACAACTACTACCACCACCTACCATTATTAACTATTATTAGCCACCACCACCACCACCACCACCATCCTGAACCATAATCGCCACCACTACCAATAGCTACTAGTTACTAGTATGAACCACCGTCATCAATTAAAACTACCATCAACCACCACCTCTAGTCGTCATTCACCCGTTAGCCATCACCACCAATAATTATCATATTTTAAAAAATTATATATTTTATTGATAGAATATTAGATTAGTTAGTATTTTATTTGAATTTTATGTTTATTAATTTTTAAATAAAGATAAATTTTATACATTCAGATGTTAAAAATCAAACAGTCTTAATTATTTCTATTCAGATCTTAATACACAT
This sequence comes from Nicotiana noctiflora, assembly GCA_032618575.1. Lineage (NCBI taxonomy): Eukaryota > Viridiplantae > Streptophyta > Magnoliopsida > Solanales > Solanaceae > Nicotiana > Nicotiana noctiflora. Next base: position 34,538 of record JASVEL010007500.1, read on the forward strand.
CTTAATATATTCAGATGTGTATTCAGATCCAGATGTCTCAATCTTAATACATATATTAATATTCAGATGTGTATTCAGATTCAGACGTCTTAATCTTAAAAAAAACAAATGAGGCCTAAGTCCAATATGATATTCGGTTGTCAAACGGCGAAATTTTTTTAAACTAATTATTATTATTATTAAATTGAAAGCTCAGCTTCAGTTTCGTCGGAAGGCACATGGATGCTTGGAGGACACTCTAGCCAAGTACCTGTTTATTTTAGAGACTTGAAATTGAACTGCTAAATTCTAGCGACAAATAGAGAAAATAAATTTCAATAAATTATCAATTGTATGAGCATAGGGTTTAGGAGGTGGTTGAATTCATCGAATTCATTGGTGAAAATGGCAGAAGAACTCAATTCATCTACAACCGGAACTGCTACAGCAAAACGATGGTCTTTTTGGCCCTCCCTTCTTCGTTGGATACCTACATCTACTGATCACATCATCGCTGCCGAAAACCGCCTTCTTTCTCTTGTTAGGTAATTTATCTCCATTTTTTCTTACTTATTGTCCTACTCTGCTGTTTTTCTCGTTCCAATTAATGTCTATGCGGCAATTACACTCATCTAAGCATTGCATATAATTAATTGTTCTCTCGAGCCTTTTCGTCCTTTTCTAATTAACGAACAGCTAATCAATTTTATCTCAATTTTGAATTGGTTCGGTTGGCTATATAAAATTTATTTGCTTATAAACAGATAGCCGAGTGGTTGACATGTAGGAGAAAACCCTTGACATCATTCATGCTACAACGCTTAGTGTGGGCTGGTATACTTCAACCTATTGGGTGGGCTGGTATACTTCAACCTATGGGTTTACTGGCACCTACATCTGGTAGGCTGTGGAATGTAGTCAACGTGCACGCAGCTAGTTTTCCCACTTCAATGTCGAAAATAACTCATTTTTATCCATTTTGCTCTTCATTCCTCTGAGTATTTATTATGGTTAGATTAGACTGTCTTTATACTGCTGTCAAACATTTTCTAACTAGTCAACCCTGTAACTAGATCAATTGGACGTGTTACCCTATCTTACTAAAAATAATCGTTGTCCTGGTAAATGGATTTATATGCTACTGCATTCGTTGGTTTGGCCAGTGGAAACCTTGGGATGCTTTTAGAATTAGTGTTGTGCAAGTTTTTCATTATATTTTTCATCAGGCAACATGAAGTGACGATAATGAGAATTCCTTTCGCCTGTAACAAACGTTTGAGACTTCCTTGGTTTTGTATTTTTGTCATATGTTTGCTTCAGTCGATACAAACTGCAACTTTGCGGTTATTGAGGTTCAGAGGCTCATTTTTTATTTTGTGCATTTTCTTTAATGCTAGGACTCCTTATACTCAAGAGCAGGTCAATATTGGGTCTGGTCCACCAGGTTCAAAAGTTAGATGGTTTCGATCGGTGAGCAATGAACCAAGATTTATCAATACCGTTACTTTTGATAGCAAAGAGGGTTCTCCTACTCTTGTTATGGTGCACGGATATGGTGCCTCTCAGGGTTTCTTCTTTCGGAATTTTGATGCCCTTGCGAGGCATTTCAAAGTTATTGCTATTGATCAGCTTGGGTGAGTATATATTATGTGAATTTGGGTGCAAATTCGTAATGTTATACTGATGCTTTCCTCTCTATTGAAACATGCTCTAGTGGTGTTTACACCATACGTACCAGGTGATATAGAAGTCAATTTAATGATTTTTCTTTTGATTCAAGATGTTCTACTTGTTTGGCAAGTTGCCATAACTGAGACTTACTGGATTTGAAAATTATCTCCTAATAATAGTTTATTGCACAGAAATGTGTACTTAGGCACATTTGGGTCAGTTAGTTTGACACTAAATGCTCTTAACCAAGCATTCTTCTTTGGATGAAGATATTTACTCATCGTGCTAAATACTAATATCTGAAATTAGATCCCTTTGGGTGGATCGTAGTGTGTTTTGTTGTCGGTTTGCATATTCACCTAGTTGTAACTGCAAATAATTCTTCAACTGAAATCTCTGAATTGATGTTATTATGGGGTGATACAAAGATGTAGTAGCCAAATTGTATTTATTAGTAGTTAAAGAGGCACACAGCATTTTGCTGCACTCAAACTGAATAGATTGCAACACAACTAACCAAGGAGCTATCTGACTTGAAAGAGCAGAAAGATTCAGCGCTTTCTACTTGGAAACTATTTATATATGTATCACACAAAGGCTCTGCAATTTATAAAATAGGATGCTTTTGTGTTGACACAAATTTATTCTGCTTGAGAAGTTTGTTGAGACTACATGGTCTAATCCAAGCATTCTTTACTTCCTTTTGCTTTCTTTAGTTGCTTTAAGAGCTCCTGTTATAAGTCTTAAAGGAGAACAGGAGAGTGGAGGTGGTCTTCCAATAGATGTCACTTTTATGTAGAATGAAAAACAAAAGAAACAAATGAGCAAAGTGGTAGTTTTCTAACTGGCTAAATGTATGATGCAGCTGGGGTGGTTCAAGCAGGCCTGACTTCACATGCAGAAGTACTGAAGGTCAGTCTTATACTTGATTCCAAAGTTGAGTGTTTTTATTCAATTACACACTTGACTGATGAATAAAATCTATATAGTAATCACCCAAAATTTGGTTCAATTATTGGAGGAGTTGATGCAAGATAACGTATATGCTGCTTCTGTACTGAACACTCTTGATCTGAAAGAAGCTTCTTTTTGTCTGTAAAACATTAATGCAGAGACTGAAGATTGGTTTATTGATTCCTTTGAGGAGTGGCGCAAAGCCAAAAACCTTAGCAACTTTATTTTGCTTGGGCACTCTTTTGGAGGGTATGTCGCTGCAAAATATGCTCTCAAGGTGATTAGTTTTTATCGAACTGTGAATTTTTCTGTATAATGTATATCGGCACGTATACTTTACTGCTGATTGACAAGTGTATTGCTCTTGTAGCATCCTGAGCATGTTCAGCAGTTGATTCTGGTAGGACCAGCTGGATTTACATCAGAGACTGAACATATGTCCGAGCGGCTTACCCAGTTTAGAGCAACATGGAAGGGAGCCGTCTTGAATCATCTGTGGGAGTCTAATTTTACCCCGATGAAACTTGTCAGGCAAATGTTCTTTTAAACCTTTCTACTTCTAGTCTAATATGCTGCTGAACATCTTTTTGCAAGTAAATTTACTGCATAATACATACATTTTCAGTGATACTTTCATATGTCTGATTGTGCTCATTGGTTCCTTCTTTTCACTGTAGTCTCTGGTTAGACTAGTTCCAGCTTTTACATATACTCATCGTACATAATTAATTCTAAGATGTATGCATACTGCTGTTTATGATCATCTCGCCTTTAGTCCCATTCTTCCACTGATACTTTCATATGGCTAGCATATCGCTTTTTGGTTGCAAATGCTGTTACTTGGGTCAGGTTGTAAATGATTTTTGAGGAAAGCATGGTAAAAGACCTGGGGTACCCATATAAGATACTGGAATATGGATTAGATATATTCTTGGGCTTTTTAATGCCAATATATTCATGGTTTCTTAACTACCTAAACTTAACTACTGTCGCACGATGGTTTGCTTCTTCTTAATTTAGGTGGGCACCTTTACTTGAATGGTAGAGTTTCACATTCCCAAAAAATGACCCAATTTAAGACATCAATCAATTAATCAGGCCTCAATCCGAAATTTGGTGGCGTCACTCCGTTAGCTATATGACCCTCTATATTATAAGCAATGCAAAACATCTGTTCAAAAAGAAAATGTAACATACCATTTCTTCTGAACCCTCTGTATCCAGCGTAATGCAAGTCATCATTTCAAAAAGCGAAAAAGAGGTAGAATCTCATTTTTTGTATTATTTGGTCTTGATGTGGCCTCTTCACTTTTATTCCATGTTCTCAACTTGACCTTTTCTTTGTTCCCCTTAAAAGGTTGTTTTATCGGTACTAACGGGGTAACTTTTTATCTTAATGTGAGGAAATCAAGGAACTAACCTTTCTTTCTTTGATTTATCATACAACAACATCGACCCAGTAAAATCCCACAAAGTGGGGTCTGGGGAGGGTAGTGTGTACGCAGAATTTTGTGTAAATTCAGGCATTCATTGTGTGTTTGGAATTTTATGCAACACATGAGTCTTTCAATTTTTCTTTGCTTATGAAAAGAAAAGATCATGGTTTTCCTAAAAAACGCCTTATATTAGTAAGGGTAACCTTGTGGCTTCTGATCTTTCTCTCTGTTTCACTCTCTCTCTCCCTCCTCTCATAGTCTATGTTTTCAGTAACCAAAGGAGTTGCTAAGTGTGAGAATAATTTCTTTTTAGTATTTATCAGTGATTTGATAAAAAAGTTTGACTCCACAGATGGTTGTTGCATATGCTAAATTTAACTATTTTTATGTTGATGCCTGTGAATCCTTACTGTTGTGAAGCATTGGTGCTACTCATATTTTTTATATTTGATACCCTGTCTTGCTTATTTACTTGTTTTTGGCTCAAAGATGCTCCCTGTAGCAGTCCGGGATTCTTTCCTGGATTGAAGCTTGAACTGGAGTAATAGTTCTGAAAGAATTTTGTTTACATGGCCTTATTCATCTGAAGAGTGCTAATATTGGTCCCAATTAATAATGCAGAGGCTTAGGCCCATGGGGTCCAAACCTAGTTCGCAAATACACTAATGCTAGATTTTCTGCATATTCTAATGGAGATAGTTTGACTGAGGAGGAGTCCAGGCTACTCTCAGGTACATTGCATATTTTATTGATTTGCATGGTTTTTCATTTCTCATGATGTTGTATACCTTGCGCGTCTTAGGTTTCTAATACTAATTGTTTGCTTTGTGGAAGATTATGTATATCATACCTTGGCTGCAAAACCGAGTGGGGAGCTATGTTTAAAATATATATTTTCCTTCGGAGCATTTGCCAAGAGTCCTCTTTTATACAGGTGATATACACTCTCTCTCTCTCTTGCACCCCCTTCTCTTTCTCTTCACACACAAGTACATGCATGCAAATACATGCTCATTTTTGCTAGTGACTTGTAGAATAAAATGCTAAAAACCTAAGATTCTCCTGTGGTAGATCCTTATTGTGTCCATTTGGTATCCATTTCTTGTTTCCTATAATGCAGCTAGACTGTCTTCTGCAGTATTTGGTGATCCTGCCACACTTTGCTGGATTATGAGGGAAGAGTTTAAATGAGCCCCTCATCAAAATAATAGTAGGACTTGGAGTGCCCACATATTTACATATTTAAATGATCCTTTAGGTTTTCTGTTTCTTCTCAGTCAGTAGGGCGGCAATAATTTGTGCTGTACCTGCAGTAAGAGGAAAAAGATATGTGTTAAATTTTTCTTATAACCGTGTGTTTGGGGTAGGTTGTGCGCACCTCAACTAATTATACGGGGTACCTGGTACCTCCTACCAGCACAGGTACCGGGTAACTTTGTCCACCCATGGGAAGAAATCACCTAGTGTTTTTGTCAACAGCTAGGATCTGAACCTGAGACCCATGGTTCTCAACAGACTTCATTGACTACTAGACCACACCCTGGGGGGCAGCGGTTAAAATGTCCATGACAATATGCGTCGTTTAACATTCCATCTTTCACTTGAGAGGGTGGTGTGGATGAGAGAATTAAATGTAAGACTACATGAACTCTTAGGTAGTACAGTTATGCCATTATAAAGACCCGGCCTTCACATCTTTGCAATTAGGTTTCCAAGAAAGCTCAAAGAAATATTCCTTTAACGAATGAAAATTCTATTAAATTTCCGTTGTCTAGACCTTGGGATATTTTTGAGTAAAATATCTGGATGGTCTGGTTATGCAGTTATTTCAAGAAACTAAATATTTGTAGGAGCCTGAAGTTCATGGGATTTATCATCCAAATGGTTGAGAGGCATTTACTAATAACCTTGTGTGCTGCCCAGGGATTATAATTGTAAACATTCAAATAAATGGCTGGTTGACTGGTGTAATAACTAATAAATTATTACTTGCAATCAATATTGAATTCCCCATTGCTAGGAGCCTCCCCGCCTTAACATTTAAAGTAAAGACAATTCTTGAACTGGTTGTGATGGCTGATAGCATACAACCATTATAATCTGAAAGACACTTCGGTGATATTTGATATGTTAATCTTCAACTGTGTTAGTTGATCGCCATATCCCGTGTAGACATTTATATGAACAGGGATTGTAGGTGTAAAAATTCGTTTGTAACTGATAAAAGACAAGGTAGTCCTAAAATTACATTGAGAGAAGTTGTTTCAAAAGACCTGTATCTCTGTCTGAATCAATGCGGTCTTAGCTTAGTAACGTAAAAACAACAACAACCCATTAGAATCCCACTAGTGGGATTTCCACTAGTGGGGTCTGGGGAGGAGTGTAGGGCGAATGCAGACCTTAACTCTGCCTCGGAGGAGGGATAGAGAGGCTGTTTCCGTAGCTTAGTAATGTAACAGAATGGAAGAAAAGCATATATACATGCTATACCAACTAGTAAAATTAATGTTTGGCTGTTGTAATGTTTCATTTGGTCATGTATTTGCCAGGGGTCTTCTTATTCTATTTAAGAGACATGTATGTCCTAGTGAAAAACGTGAGACTTAGAGAACCTCAAATTTCCCTTAAGAGAAATTGTTTTGTATCGGAATAAAGTAGGTTGAATCGACGGAATAGCTATAGAGGATTTGTATAGTCGATAGCTAGTTTAGGATTGAGATGTAGTTTATTGGTAGATTGACTGTGGTAAATTAAAGTACCAGGGAGAATTCGTTCATTAAATTGATGGAATAAGTACATTTCTGATGATTTGGCATGGTATTCATTGTGTAGTTAATACACTGTAGAACAAGGTCTTAAAAGTTCAAATGAAATATGTAAGAATGTAGTAGTTTTCTGCTTATGGACGGGGTTCACATTACTTCGATCCTGATTCTACAACGTGTTTGTTAGTAAGGACTTCTTTTCTGCTCTGAAGCATCTAATTTGCAATCTGTTCAAAGCAACACAAATTCATTCGACTCTTGCGTTAGTTGGTCTCAGATAGGATGCACTGATTCTTTTTTTTTTTGTGGGGGGTGGGGGGGGTGGGTTACTGATTTCAGAAGCTTATTCGGTCCGCCAGTCAAACTAGAACAAGCTAAGACAACATGATGTTGAATGTTGAATCGTACAGTATTTTGTTTTACAATAAATTAACATTTATCAAATGTTTGTTTTTTTCTTTCTATGTGGAATAGTATAGTATGATAAATTAACATTTATCAGACAAGAGGGGTTGCTCCGATGGTAAGCAACCCCCACTTCCAACCGAGAGGTTGTGAGTTCGAGTCTCCCCAAGAGCAAGGTGGGAAGTTCTTGGAGGGAAGGATGCCGGGGGTCTATTTGGAAACAGCCTCTCTACCCCAGGGGTAGGGGTAAGGTCTGCGTACACACTACCCTCCCCAGACCCCACTAAGTGGGATTATACTGGGTTGTTGTTGTTGTTGTTGTTGTTGTCACAATTCTCTACTGCCGAGGGTCTTTGGAAACAGCCTCTCTCTACCTCCATGAGTTAGGGGTAAGGTATGCGTACCAACTACCCTCCCCAGACCTCACTTGTGGAATTATGCTGGATATGTTATTGTGTTGTCACAATTCTCTACTGATTTTCAGTTTTCTCCTGAGACGTCTCTGTAATGCTAAATCTATGATTTTTTTATTTTTGCAGAGCACCAGATTGGAAGGTGCCAACAGCTTTCATATATGGATACGAAGATTGGATGAATTATCAAGGAGCGGAACAGGCTAGGAAGAATATGAAGGTTCCATGTGAAATCTTAAGAGTCCCTCAGGTTCTCTTTCTCTCTCTCTCTCTCTGTGTTTAGAAAAAATAATTTAACTTTTATTTTTGTTTCCCCAAACTACATCGTAGTATTAAATGAAGCGCCTTTATTTAATACTACACTTGCTTGCAGGCTGGTCACTTTGTATTTATAGATAACACAGCCGCATTCCACTCCGCTGTACTCTATGCTTGCCGTAGATTTATCTCACCACAGAAGGACAATGAGCCACTCCCTGAAGGCTTGATATCTGTCTGATGGAGATACATTGCCGTGGTGTTTTCAATGCGTGTGTTGTAGGTAAATAGTGTACAATAGCATATTAGCGTTGATTTAATATTGAGTGACGTAACTTACCAGTTTCTCGGAACATAATATCAATGTTTGAGGAAGACATGAATGGGTAGCATTCTGTTCTTCTGATTGTTCGTTTCTTGTAGGAAGTCATGCACAGATAGGTCGATGATTTGTGTTCTTGAAATTACATTAAAAATTTTTATGAATATTGTACTCAATAGTTACGAAAGCAATAAGATGATGTACAAATAATTTTGAATTGGATATATTGTCCATACCTATTTCTTGGTTCTGATGCGCATCGTGGAGAAGAAAATTCACTGTGTTTTATTCAAAACATATAATATCATTGAGAGGTGCCGTGTTAGGTGTCAGCAGGGAACAACGTCATAATCGTCACTTCTACCCTAATTTTGAAGTTGAATGTCATACTCCAAACAATATTAAAGCCTCAAATGGAAGGAAGACAGACCAAGGAAGAAAGAAATGGCACGCATGATGAATTTTGTTTACTTTGTTGGGCTCTGTGACTCGTTCTGGGCTAAATCAGTGGGAATCCAAATTAGACAATGGCAATGTGATGATGTGACATCTAGCAGGAGAAAACGAAAATGTAACAGTGTATTAAGCATTAGCAGCTGGATGAGGGAGAGAGGAACTGGCTTATTACACACTGTATCCTCTATTCCTCTATCTAGCCGTTATTTTTCTAAACCTTGTATCCTCGAATCCGGAACCAAAGTATTGTTAAATTTAAAATTTGTATCATAAATAGGTTTAAAAAAAAACATAACTATATACAACGCCATAGTAGGTGGCGTTGAACGTGCATTTAAGAATCTGTCAGGTTCAACGCGATAGTAAGTGGCGTTGAACCTATTATTTAAACCCTACTCCCATCTTCTTCCTCACACTTCTTCTTCTTCTTCAAAATTAAAAAACACCTCGGTCCCCCCTTTCCCCACACGACCAGCCGACCCAAAGATAAAAAAAAAAATTTGGTCCCCCCGGGTTATACGTATTAGTCCCGCTATAGTTTTACGCTATTGGCTTCGTGGGTAGACGAATTTGGAAGCTTTATATTGATATATTTCATCCGTAAAAATGTATGTTTATACTACTATTTTTTAATTTGTATTTTAGATACTTGTTAGTTTTAGTTATTTTATGTTATTTTCCGAACTAGTATGTGTAATTTATCCGAATTAGTTTGTATTTTAGATTACTTGTTAGTTTCCGAACTTGTTAGATTACTTGTTAGTTTTAGTTTTAGTTAGTTTTAGTTATTTTATTTTATTTTCCGAACTAGTTTGTATTTTAGAGTACTTGTTAGAAATGTTAGTTGTTTATTTATATTTGTGTAATTCATATTAGTTGTTAGTTGTAAAATAGAGACCTTTTTAGCGTAGTAAAACATAGACTCTTTTTAGGCTAGGAAATTTTAGAGCCTTGTAGCGTAGTAATGTGTAGTATTTAGCTTGTAATTTTGATACTCAAAAAGTTAAGTTATTAAAAATTATCGAATCCGGGAGCTCAAAAATTATTGAACCCGGGAGCTAAAAAATTATCGAACCCGGGAGCTCAAAAATTATCGAGTCCGGGATACATAGCCATTAATAATAGTTTGGTGCCGTTGGGCCCCAAAATTAAGTTATTAAAAATTATCGAACCCGGGAGCTCAAAAATATCGAGCCCGGGAGCTCAAAAATATTTAATTTAGACAATTCAACTATTCTAAATATATTTTATAATTATATGCATACACATAGCTATTAATAGTAGTTTGGTGCCGTTGGGCCTTAAAATTGAGTTATTAAAAATTATTGAAATCGGGATCTCAAAAACATCGAGCGCGGGAGCTCAAAAATATTTAATTTAGACAATTCAATTATTCTAAATATATTTTATAATTATATGTGTGAGCACGTGATTTTTGCCTAACATGAATTACTCCCAAAAAATTCAAAATAAAATCATTTCTTGAATCGTTGTAATATCCGTGGATTTCTATGTTAATTTTTCTTATTATTTGTATTTTTTGTGTGTGCATGTTTGTTTGTTTAGATTAAGAAAAATACAAAATACATTGCGTTTGCCTTCTTAGGATTTAATTTACAATTGAAAGTAGTCAAGTTTATTTGACAAAAATGGAAAATCACAAAAAAATATATATTTCTGCTTTTCTAGTATTTAATATCCCAATTGTGTGATTTATATTTAATTGATGTTTAAATTGAGTGTGTTAATTGTTAATATAACTTAATTAGTATTTCTTATAATTTAATTGACTTTGTAGTGTAATTAGAAATTTTTGTTTTAAGTAGAGAACTAAATTAAAGAGATAAGGAAAACAAAATCAAGCAAAAGAGGAAGAAATCGGGTAGGGCCCAAAAAATTTAGCCAAATCCAGGCCCAAAAAAGAGCTTAGCCCAGTCCAAACTACCAGATCCGTCTCCCTGACCCGGCCAATGCAACCCGACCCATTCACGTTTTAATCTGGACCGTTGGTTTTCATCCATCCAACGGTCCTAATTAAATCCCTAATTTAATTATACTAAACCCCCCAAACCCTATTATTCATATTCATTCCTTCATCTCCCTCAAAGACCAGCCGACGCCGTCGCTGCCCACCGTCCGCCGCCGCCGGAAATCGCCTCACGGCGGTTCCGGTAGGCCAAACCACCCCATTTTAACACCATAGAATCCCCTAACCCCCCTCTACACGAATCCCTTAACCACTTGTCTCGAATCACTCCCGAATTCTTCGAATATCCGATCGAAAATTCGCCGGAATTTGAAAATCACCCCAAAACACCCAAGACTTACACCGAACACTCCCCCGACCTCCTTCTCACCGTAATCAACTTTATTTTTGTTCGAATCTAGCCCTAACTGTTTGAACCCCAAATCAAGATTTCAAGAACCCTAGAATCCGAATTAAGGATTTTTGTCAAAAGGAAATTGGGGTCTAATAGACCTTAATTGGATTGTTTTTACTTAAAAAATATTTCAATTAAAGTCTTTTCGACCCCGAATGCCAAAGCCTCAAGCCGCCGAGTTTCTCCATTTTTTGTTTCAAGGTATTTCTTTTCTTTTTCTATTTTTATTTACTTATACTAGTCAATTTAGTTTAATTGTTTTTGTAGTTTCATTTGTTGTTGATTTTTCTTCGGATATTTCACCAATTCTCTGTTTTCCTCATCTATTTGGGACCGTTTATTTGGTCGATTTTTTTGCTTCTGATTATTTATTATAAATGACGTAGTTATAAGATAGGAATTTGATTCGATATTTCGTTGAGTAGCTAATTCTTCATTTTTGACTACTCTGGCCGAGAGTCCTTGAATCGTTGTCTTTGCGATTGGTTTGTTATCGATTGCACATATTGTTATTCGACTGATTGAAGGTTGTCGATTAGTTTCGTTAGGTCCGTTTGTTAGAACATTGGAACAAATTTCAGATTTTTGCTATTTTTGATTCAACACTGTGTTTGGTTGTAAGCTTTTAGTTGTTATGATTTCAAATAGGACTGGAATTGGTTATAGTTGTTGAATCATAGAGTTTAACTAGCTGTTAGTTAATAAAAAACTGATTGGATATAGTTGTTTAGCTTAGGATAGAAATTTGAGGGTGCAAGGCACATGTTTAGGCAGTGGAACCTGCTGGACAGCAGGTATCCCATATAATTTCTGCACTTTAGGATTGTTTAAAGGGTAAAGCCATGTTTAGACAGCTGAAAAGTGCAAAAAGGAGAGAATAACATGTGCTGGACAGATCTGGAATAAGTAAAATATGTTGATGTTTTTGAGTATTGAAGGCTATAAGATTCATTGAAAAACAGAGAATAGGGACTGGAATACAGAGGCTCACATTGAGACACACTGGGAAAAACAGAACACACAAAGAGAGCTTAGGATTTCTGAAACACTGGCAAACAGAGAAGGCACACACTCACAGATATACACGGGCAGAATAAAGCAGAACAGGGAGAGGCAGAGAAAAAATAGATTTGAGATCCTATGAGTTTTAGGAGAAAAGGAGTTTCATAAACTGGAGAGATATACACACTGAAAAAGAGTTACTGTTTTGGTTGCCTCATTTAGGATTTGAAATAGATGAAACCTTCTTTCTTTTCTTCCTATTTAGGCTCTACATAGAAATCAAAACATTTCGAATCATTTGTAGGTTAGGATCTGTTGGTTTGAATCAAAATTTCATATCAGTTGGTTTGGCCAAGTTGTGTTTTGGTTTTGTTTTAGTTTCTACTGGTTTCATACTATTCCTGGGTTGCTTGAAATAGAGTCTTGGTTTGTTGTTCGATTCTCGTCTGTTATTCTTGCTGGAACTTGTTGTTGCTATTGTTTTATTGCTTTGTTCACTGCCGAACAAATCACTGACCTCCTCTCTTGCCTTTTGAATTCCAGGTATCCTCCTGCCCCCATGGGTGTCACTTGACATGTAATTTGAAGCATGATTTGAGAATAGAATAAAAATGTGATGTTGTTTGTAAACTTCACATCTTCTTCGAAGCATGAGTTGTTTTGTAAACTTTTGATTTGTGTGATGTTGTTTGTAACTTGAAGCAAAAGTTGAGAATAACTTGAAGCATGAGTAGAGAATAGAATAAAATGTGATGTTGTTTGTAAACTTCACCTCTTCTTCTTTCAGTTTATAATCACCATGTAGCTTTGGAATTCTGGTTTGTGCATTCGTCAAATAATGGTTTGTAATTGAAAAATTAGATCGTGCTAGTTCAGTATAGGTGGTTTCCTTATGATCTTGTTGTTAGATTCTATAACTAGTGTTGGATTTCACTTTGTATGCTCACCATGTTCTTATCTCTGAGTTTGGCCTATATTAACGAAATAAATTAGGATATTAACTCTTTTGGTGCATGATTAAGAATGGCTGCAATTGTCAGATCTATGGTTATTGACTATGATAAACAGCTTTGCAATAATAAGAAGTGGGAGTTTATCAAATATTTTTTGTTGGTCGAGTCTTGTAGTTAGAATGTTAGCATGAACATGATATCTTAAATCTCTCATTCCTTTACAAGTTAATTTTCAATTTAGGTAACATTTTTTTTTGTTTAGTCTAACAAACGCTTTAATCGGCATATGTTGAAGTAAGTGATCCGGGTATAGTTTTATTATCAAATGTACAGTCTTGAATCAATAAAGCGGTTTAAATTTTAATCAGAGCACATAATTTATAACATACATTAAAATCAGATATTTTTAAGCCATTTATAATAATTGAAGCGACCATGCTAGAACCACGGGATCTGGGGGTGCCTAACACCTTCCCTTGGGTCAACAGAATTCCTTACTTAGAATTTCTGGTTCGCAGACTTCATTTGGAAAGTCAAAAAATTTCCTCGATTCGGGATTTAAATAAATCGGTGACTTGGAACACCATAATTTATTCCAAGTGGCGACTCTGAAATAAATAGAATAATCCCGTTTCGAATATTGTCACTTAAATTGGAAAACCTCCCTTACGCTTCTACCTCCGGGTAGCGGGCGCGCCAAAAGGAGGTGTGACAGCTCTGGCGACTCTGCTGGGGAAACAAACCCAGAACCACTGGTTCAGGGTTTAAGAATTCGAGCTTTGAATAATTGTTGTATTTAGCTTATTTATTATCTGATTTTATTATATGTTTGTATTAATGTGCTAAATGTTGCTTTTACCGCTTTGATATTTTGTGAATTGTATATAAATTGTGCCGATACCCATTTTCATCTTCTGACTCTTTTGAAATATAATATCGGGCATTTGGTGGACATAGCCCATTTTTCTCAAGATAGCTGTGGTGCTTGGCACCCGGTGAAGGATTTTGTAGTCACACATGTTTAGGCGGAGAGTTTTGTCAATTAAGCCGGAAAGCCATGCTATCGGTGCACTGACACTCTTCGGCTCGAGTTGTCCGCTCGAGTTAAAGCCAGTCTAGACACTTTTCCAACAGGATGATGACTTAGAATAACAAAACCTTATGCCGGATCCCCGATAGGAACGTTTATTTGCATCATGTGCATATTTGACTTAGGAGGCTCAACACAGGGGTTGGGCCTGTCTAGGACATGTGTACCTGAAACAAAAGACCAACTTGTTGCATCTTTTCTGTGTGCATTTATTTGTTCCAATCTTACATGCCGACCGGTTTGTTAAAAAGATGGGAAGAAATGGAAAACGTCAGGGTATAGAGTCAAAATAGTTAGTTCTTTGAAAATAAATTTTGAAAAAAAATGCAAAAAAAAAATTTCCAAATAAATTTTCTTAATTTTACGAAAATAGTTAGTTCTTTGAAAATAAATTTTGAAAAATGCAAAAAACAAAATTCCAAGTAAATTTTCTTAATTTTGCGAAAATAGTTTAGTTTCTTTGAAAATAATTTTGAAAAATGCAAAAATTCCAAATAAATCTTCTTAGCTCCTTTGAAAATAATTTGTTTTAGAAATGCTGTTTAAAAATAGTTTGTTTTCTTTTCTTAAAATGATTTAGTTCTTTTATTACCGAACTACGCTGGTTTGATTCTCACATGGTGTGAGATACGTAGGCAACCTTCATCGGGTCCAACCTCCCCTTTTCCAAAAATAACAAAAAATATCGAAATTGATTTTTTCGTTGTAAATATGTTGAGTGATGCCGTTTTCAAAAAACAGATGAATGTACCCGAAAGGGACACCGGAAGGTTGACTTTGCATAAACGTCCACTCTTGGGTAATTTTGTAGATTTTTGGTCGATTGACCCTCATAGCCTTATAATCTTCGTCCCCGAGGCGCTGAAAGGCCGTATTTGCAATACCAGCTTTTTTTGTTTTGAAAAATAAAAAGAAAAAAAATATATATCTAAATTTTAATTTTTGTCATAAATAAGTCAGGTGATGCCGCTTTTGCCAAAAATAGTCGAATGTTCCCGAGAGGGACGCCGAAAGGCCGACTTTGCATAAACGGCCACTTTTGATCATTTTTAGGATTTTTGGTCAATTAGCTAAACACAGCCTTAAAATCCTCGTCCCCGAGGTGCTAAAAGGTCGTGTCTGCAAAATCATGTCTTTTATTTTAATTTGAAAAAAAAATAAGAAAAGAATCAGTGGCAAGTATATGCTTGAATTTTTGGTCAAAATAAGCCAAGCTAGCTTCGGCGGTATTTTAAACCGTTCTTACCGAGATAGCCTTATAGTATCTTTCAGTTGTCGAAAGGTTGTCTTCGTAAAAGAATGGACAAGTTTGTAAAGAAATCCTTCCCGGCCTCAAAATTCATATGGAGTTGAGAAGGGGCCACGTTTGCAGAAATAGTCATTTGGTTGAAATTGGCAAACAGGAAATTAATCTGCTAGTTTTTTTATTTATATTTCTTTTGATTAGATCATGGTGTTTGATTTTCAAGTCTTTAAGTATTTCTTTTCATCAAAATCTGTTAGTATGGCTAATTTTTAAAACTTTGTAATCAAGTTTGTTTTATTGTGAAAATTGAAAATTCCTGCAAAAAATATTTTATTATTATTGTCCTCTCGTATCCGAACTACGCGGGTCTGATTCTCACCGGATGTGAGATACGTAGGAAAAACTCATTGGTTCCGACCCCAATTTTAAAAAAAAAAACAAAATAAAAATAAAAAAATACTCTCGTTTAGTTCCTTCATTAAAATCTTTCTTCAGAAAATTCAAAAAAAAAAGAGTAAAAGTAGTTCAAAAAAAAACTAAAAAATGGTTTCGTTCTTTCTACTGCTTTTCATGAAATAAAAAGAAAATTCAATAAAAATCAAAATTTAAAAATATGGATTTTACTCTAAAACAAATAAATTTTCATTTTTAGAAGTCTTTCTATTAAAAAGCAAAACAAAAAGCAAAAAAAAAATAAAAAAAATAAAAAAAAGCAAAAAATGAATATATTTTTCTTTCTTCTTTTAAAGCATTTCTTTCAAGAATTAGTTGGTTTACTCAATTCCCGCTTTTCCGAACTACGCCCAGTCTGATTCATGCGGGGACATGATATGTAGGCAATCCACATAAGATTCGACCATCACTAAAATATATATATATATATATATAAAAATAAAAAAGGGGGGGAGAAGTTAAAAGAAAAAGAAGATTGATAAAGGATGAAAGCGAAGGAAAATACAAACCGGAATGACGCATCGCAAACGAATACATGTAGCAATATCATCACCTGTATAAGTGCATCACACCCAACGTGAGATTACTTATCTGTTATGTTGTTTCAGACTAACCGTTTGTTTGCCAAACTCCAGGTTTTAGTAAAAAGTGGTTGATTTTGTGGTAATCTCTGGCCTCACGTTCGTAGTTCACAAGGTCCAAAGGAAAAGTTCGGCAGCCTGAAAGTACTCATCCCTATTTCACTAGGTCAAAAAGAGGTGCCAACACGTCTTCAGAAATGCCCTTAGCAACCATTCCCGTTTCAGAAGAAAGCTCTTTGACAACCATCCCGGCTACTGAGTCGGCAACTTTGGAGGAGAATAGAATTTTGCGTTGCCGCATGCTCGAGATGTTGGACGATTGGAACAACGGGAAAGAGCCCCTGAGTCTGATCCCTGGGTTCCCTGAAATTCTTCTCAGATCAAGTGGGATTTCCAATACCCCCATCAATTACCCGCCTACTCTGTTTGGGTATTCTAATGCTACAACCCTCTCTGAATCACCCTCCACCTCCCATCCTCGGGTGACACCATATGATACATCCGCAAAAACGTCGGTTGAGTTGCTAGTTCCAGTCACAATGCATCCCACCGCACATGCTCCTTTCTTCGACTCCACATCCTTCATATTCCCAGCACCACCGCTTACACGGGACCATACCCAGGTTGCAGCCAATATATATCCTCAACCACCTCGATATGAGTTTCTACCAAGCCAAAATCCAAAGGCCCCCGAGCAGGATGAGATGGCAAAAAGAATGAGGAGTTTGGAACAAAGCCTGAAGAACATGCAAGGTCTAAGTGGACAGAAAAGTGTATCTTACGCTGATCTACGCATGTTCCCGCACGTCCACTTGCCATCAGGTTTTAAGACACCGAAGTTCGAAAAGTATGACGGGCATGGCGACCCCATTGCTCATCTGAAGAAATACTGCAATCAATTGCGAGGTGCCGGCGGCAAGGAAGAATTGTTGATGGCGTACTTCGGAGAAAGTTTGGTCGGAATAGCATCAGAATGGTATATGGATCAAGACATATCCCAATGGCACATCTGGGATGATTGGGCCAGAAATTTTGTGAAACAGTTCCAATACAACATCGATATTGCGCCAGACAGGAATTCCTTATCGAACTTAAAGAAGAAGCCCTCCGAAAGCTTCAGAGAATATGCCATTAAATGGCGAGAGCAAGCATCCAGGGTGAAACCCCCTATGGATGAAACAGAAATGGTCACTACTTTCCTCCAGGCTCAGGAACCAGACTATTTCCAGAACATGCTGTCAGCAATGGGAAAGCCTTTCGCAGAGGTGATCAAGATTGGGGAAATGGTAGAAAATGGTTTAAAGACGGGAAGGATTTTGAGTCAGGCAGCCATTCGAGCGACCTCCCAAGCAATCCAAGGAGGGTCTGGTGGAATATCAAAGGGTAGGATGAAAGAGGAAACATCCATGGCAACTTCGGGTGATAGAAGATACCACGCTCCTAGACCCTTCTTTTCAGAAAGAACCCCCCAGCATTATTACTCTGCTCAGGAAATTTCCTATATCCCTCAACCATACGCGGTCATGAATGCTCAACCTTTTGCGCAACCGCAACAGCATGTCAGTAGAAACCAAGCTCTATTTCTAAGAAATCAGCCTCCCCACCAGAACCACTATAATCCTCGACCTCCGCAGAATAACTTCCGTCCTTGGGAACCACCAAAGAAATCAAACTTTACCCCAATTGGTGAATCTTACTCTAGTCTATTCCCGAAACTTGTCCAAATGGGTCTACTGCAGCCGGTTCCTCAGAATAGACAAAACCCGGCATCGCCTTCCTACAAAGCTGGTGTCAGATGTGCATATCATTCAGAGGCAGAGGGCCACCATACTAATGATTGTTGGACTTTGAAACAAGCGGTGGAGAATTTAATAGAGCAAGGGAAGATTGTGTTGAAGGATGAGGATGTCCCAAATGTGACCAATAATCCGCTGCCTGCCCACAACAACGGGCCGATAATTGGGATGATTTGTGAAGACAAAGAATTCGATCCAGCGCTCAAGGCCATAATTGCTATTGCTGACATGGAAAGGAAGCCCAAAGCGGCCCCGAAACAAGAGAAATGGGAAAAGAAGAGTAAAATCACTGAGTTAGAACCAGAAAGGGAAATTGGTGCACCTAAGCAAGCCTGTGTGACATGGGGGGCAATTAAGACGCCACAGCTGAATGAGCCAGTGTTTGTTGGACGCATACCACAAAAGCTTAAGGACCGTCAAGAGAAAGATAATGAGGATTCCATGACTGAAGAGAGTGAAGGAAAACATGAGGCAAAACTCTGCGATGCCCACATGGTCGAGCCAGGGAAAGGAACTATCACAGCTGATATGGGATCAGACACTAAACTCCCAAACTGAAAGGCTAGGCCATTCCTGATCAGGCGGAAGCCCAGTAAACTTGTCCTGCCGCATTTTTTCTGCATTCAGAGTATTTCAGGGTGTAAATTGGATGTTTCTTTAGTTTTTGTCTTTAAATTTCCGAATGTGAACCTTGTTTGTCTTTTCGATTCCAAAAAAAAAATGAAATTAATACTTCATCGTCCGTTTCCTTTTCTTTTGTTATTTTTATTTTTTCAGATTTGTTTTAGTTTTCTTTTTTTTCTCTTCTCTTTAGTTCAAATCATGCAGCTTTAAATAACATGACATGCTTGCGAACTTCATGCCTAGATCCCAAAACGCTGTCAGACTTCAGAATAATGAATCGAGAGTTGAAATGCACAAAAGTTTATTTTTAGAAAATGAAACAATGAATTGGAATAACTGAAGGAAAATTGGTTCGCATACAAAAAGGGTATGTTGTACTCAGAGAATACCCCAGTAGTTGTCCCAACAAAGAAAGGCCCATACTTGCAACAAGAAAGTGCGGCCCAGAAATAGAACAACCGACGTTAAGGCACATTCCTCCTCATTACCAAGAAACAAAAAGAAAATTTCGCTCCTAATTGGAAAAATCCATGCATCATCCGGAAAATATCACTGAGAGGGACACTGTATCTGGCAGACATTGAAGGAAATGATCTTGAAACGGCAGATACAACATAAAGGTACTATGTCAGGACTTCCTACGACGTTGGCTTTTACATAATTGAAATGACGAAGGCTTTCTTTCTTGCAACCTAAACACTACCAACCCTTTTGTAAAACCTTTGAGCTGGTTACCTTTCTTTGGCTACCCTCTTTGGAATCCAAACCAAATAAATAAATAAATAAATAACCAAACAAAACCAAACAAAACAAAACAAAACAAAACAAAGTACCTGAACTACATTCTGACTTGATTCCGAAAGGATACATAGGCAACCTCTCCTTGAGGTTCAGTCATACCAAAACAAAATCTCAATTTCCCCAAAATTGAAACTGGGGCAGATGATATGACGGTTCAGTTTAAGTCCATCAAGATGGTTCCAGAGTTGTAATTCCATTCAATTTCCTTTTTACCCAAAGACCTTGTTCAAGTCCTTCAGATCAATTGGCAAAGGCAAAGAAGTGAAGAATGTCATTGACGAAAATCTGACACAGCTTGAATTGAGAGAAACAAAATGGGAGAGTCTTATTGGTGAAAACCTTCGGGCACCATAAGGCGATGGCGATTGGAGAAGCTAAAAATGAGAGAGTCCGTTTAGTGAAAACTCGCAAAGAGCACTATCGGGCGACAGTGAGAAGAGAAATGAGAGAGGTCGATTGGCGAAAACCCGCAAAAAGGCGCCGCCGACCAAAAAGAAGACATCCCTTCACTAAAAGAATTTTGGCAAGGTTCCCTGGTTTTGAAATTGCGAATCAATGGGTTCATAAGAAGTTGGAAAGTTTATGTGGGTCAGGCGTCCAGTCCAAGAAGCATGTCATGTTTATTTGAAGTCAGCATGCATCCCAGATAAGTCCTTCTTTTTCCCCGAAAGGGACGCTTCTCTTTAAACTCATTTCCTTGCTTTTTTGTATAGTTATTCTTTGAATCCCTTTCGGCTTGATTTTAATTCTGAAACTATTACAAAGAAAGGCGGCAAGACCGGTTTTACAGGATTCCGTCTGGTAAAAAGGCAAAGAAAGATACCCAGCCTCAGTGGTGTATTGATCCAATCCCGACTGATCATGATGGTCGATCACTTGCAAAGGAAAGGGCATTAAGAAGGAAAAGGAAATCAAAGGCTAAGGTTTTAAAAACGGAACGAGACAGAAAGACAGAGCCCACACAGGCGAGTCCTCAAAGAATTCCGAGTTTGAACCCGGTCAGTTTGAAAAGAAGTCACCCCAAAGACAATTGGTAGCAAACTTCTCAATGGAAATGGGGAAACGATCAAGCAATGAAGATAATCAAGGCCACAAAGTCAACCGCTTTTTCAACTAATAAAATGTTCTTTATTGAAAGCAGGTCTGTTTGATTGTGCAAGAAGAAGGTACAATCCAAGAAAGTGGAGTACGCAAGCATTGAAATGGCTCTGGAACAAGGAAAGCGCATAAAAAGGGAAGTTTCTTTTCAAAAGCTTTATCTTATGCATTTGTTGATGATTAAAAAAAAAGAAAAGAAAATACCTAAAAGAAGACCCAAAAGGAAGAATAAAAGAAAAGAAAATGAAAACTCCAAAAAAGAGAATCAAATCATGTTAGTCCAATATCCGTTTGGACCCTGGTCAGAAAAACCGAGGGTCTTTCCGGCCAGAAAGCCGTGAAACTTTTATCCCCGGTCAGAAAACCGAGGATCTCCCGAGTCAAAAACTGCGGAGCCATTTACTTTTACCCCGGCCAAAAAACCGAGGATCTGACGGCCAAAATGCCGTTAGATATTGTTTGAATTCCGGCCAGAAAGCCGTGAAACTTTTATCCCCGGTCAGAAAACCGAGGATCTCCCCAGTCAAAAAACTGCGGAGCCATTTACTTTTACCCCGGCCAAAAAACCGACGGTCTGACGGCCAAAAAACCATTAGACATTGTTTGAATTCCGGCCAGAAAGCCGTGAAACTTTTATCCCCTGTCAAAAACCGAGGATCTCCCAGTCAGAAAGCTGTGGAGCCATTTACTTTTACCCCGGCCAAAAACCCGAGGGTCTGACGGCCAAAAAACCGTTAGATATTGTTTGAATTCCGGCCGAAAGCCGTGAAACTTTTATCCCCGGTCGAAACCGAGGATCTCCGGTCAGAAAACTGCGAGCCATTTACTTTTACCCCGGCCAAAAACCCGAGGGTCCGACGGCCAAAAAATCGTTAGGCATTGTTTGAATTCGGCCGAAAGCCGTGAAACTTTTATCCCGGTCGAGAAAATCGAGGATCTCCCGATCGAAAACTGCAGAGCCATTTACTTTTACCCGACTAAAAAACCGAGGATCCGACGGCCAAAAAATCGTTAGATATTGTTTGAATTCCGGCCCGAAAGCCGTGAAACTTTTATCCCCGGTCAAAAAACCGAGGATCTCCCGTCCAAAAAACTGCGGAGCCATTTACTTTTACCCGGCCAAAAAACCGAGGATCCGACGGCCCAAAAACCATTAGATATTGTTTGAATTCCGGCCGAAAGCCGTGAAACTTTTATCCCCGGTCGAAAACCGAGGATCTCCCCAGTCAGAAAACTGCAGAGCCATTTACTTTTACCCGGCCAAAAACCGAGGGTCCGACGGCCAAAAACCGCTAGGCATTGTTTGAATTCGGCCGTAAAGCCGTGAAACTTTTATCCCGGTCGAAAACCGAGGATCTCCCGATCAGAAAAATCGCGGAGCCATTTACTTTTACCCCGACCAAAAAACCGAGGGTCTAACGGCCAAAAACCGTTAGGCATTGTTTGAATTCGCCCGAAAGCCGTGAAACGTTTATCCTCGGTCGAAAACCGAGGATCTCCCGATCAGAAAATCGTGGAGCCATTTACTTTTACCCGGCCAAAAAACCGAGGGTCCGGCGGCCAAACAACCGTTAGACATTGTTTGAATTCGACCCAGAAAGTCGTGAATCTTTTATCCCCGGTCGAGAAAATCGAGGATCTCCCGATCGAAAACTGAGCGGAGACATTTACTTTTACTCCGTCCAAAAAACCGAGGGTCTGGCGGCCAAAAAACCGTTGAGACATTGTTTGAATTCCGGCCAGAAAGCCGTGAAGCTTTTATCCCCGATGAGAAAACCGAGGATCTCCCAGTCAGAAAACTGCGGAGCCATTTACAACGCCATAGTAGGTGGCGTTGAACGTGCATTTAAGAATCTGTCAGGTTCAACGCGATAGTAAGTGGCGTTGAACCTATTATTTAAACCGTACTCCCATCTTCTTCCTCACACTTCTTCTTCTTCTTTAAAATTAAAAAACACCTCGGTCCCCCCTCTCCCCACACGACCAGCCGACCAAAACCAAAAAAAAAAAATTTGGTCCCCCCGGGTTATACGTATTAGTCCCGCTATAGTTTTACGCTATTGGCTTCGTGGGTAGACGAATTTGGAAGCTTTATATTGATATATTTCATCCGTAAAAATGTATGTTTATACTACTATTTTTTAATTTGTATTTTAGATACTTGTTAGTTTTAGTTATTTTATGTTATTTTCCGAACTAGTATGTGTAATTTATCCGAATTAGTTTGTATTTTAGATTACTTGTTAGTTTCCGAACTTGTTAGATTACTTGTTAGTTTTAGTTTTAGTTAGTTTTAGTTATTTTATTTTATTTTCCGAACTAGTTTGTATTTTAGAGTACTTGTTAGAAATGTTAGTTGTTTATTTATATTTGTGTAATTCATATTAGTTGTTAGTTGTAAAATAGAGACCTTTTTAGCGTAGTAAAACATAGACTCTTTTTAGGCTAGGAAATTTTAGAGCCTTGTAGCGTAGTAATGTGTAGTATTTAGCTTGTAATTTTGATACTCAAAAAGTTAAGTTATTAAAAATTATCGAATCCGGGAGCTCAAAAATTATTGAACCCGGGAGCTAAAAAATTATCGAACCCGGGAGCTCAAAAATTATCGAGTCCGGGATACATAGCCATTAATAATAGTTTGGTGCCGTTGGGCCCCAAAATTAAGTTATTAAAAATTATCGAACCCGGGAGCTCAAAAATATCGAGCCCGGGAGCTCAAAAGTATTTAATTTAGACAATTCAACTATTCTAAATATATTTTATAATTATATGCATACACATAGCTATTAATAGTAGTTTGGTGCCGTTGGGCCTTAAAATTGAGTTATTAAAAATTATTGAAATCGGGATCTCAAAAACATCGAGCCCGGGAGCTCAAAAATATTTAATTTAGACAATTCAATTATTCTAAATATATTTTATAATTATATGTGTGAGCACGTGATTTTTGCCTAACATGAATTACTCCCAAAAAATTCAAAATAAAATTATTTCTTGAATCGTTGTAATATCCGTGGATTTCTATGTTAATTTTTCTTATTATTTGTATTTTTTGTGTGTGCATGTTTGTTTGTTTAGATTAAGAAAAATACAAAATACATTGCGTTTGCCTTCTTAGGATTTAATTTACAATTGAAAGTAGTCAAGTTTATTTGACAAAAATGGAAAATCACAAAAAAATATATATTTCTGCTTTTCTAGTATTTAATATCCCAATTGTGTGATTTATATTTAATTGATGTTTAAATTGAGTGTGTTAATTGTTAATATAACTTAATTAGTATTTCTTATAATTTAATTGACTTTGTAGTGTAATTAGAAATTTTTGTTTTAAGTAGAAAACTAAATTAAAGAGATAAGGAAAACAAAATCAAGCAAAAGAGGAGGAAATCGGGTAGGGCCCAAAAAATTTAGCCAAATCCAGGCCCAAAAAAGAGCTTAGCCCAGTCCAAACCACCAGATCCGTCTCCCTGACCCGGCCAATGCAACCCGACCCATTCACGTTTTAATCTGGACCGTTGGTTTTCATCCATCCAACGGTCCTAATTAAATCCCTAATTTAATTATACTAAACCCCCCAAACCCTATTATTCATATTCATTCCTTCATCTCCCTCAAAGACCAGCCGACGCCGCCGCTGCCCACCGTCCGCCGCCGCCGAAAATCGCCTCACGGCGGTTCCTGTAGGCCAAACCACCCCATTTTAACACCATAGAATCCCCTAACCCCCCTCTACACGAATCCCTTAACCACTTGTCTCGAATCACTCCCGAATTCTTCGAATATCCGATCGAAAATTCGCCGGAATTTGAAAATCACCCCAAAACACCCAAGACTTACACCGAACACTCCCCCAGCCTCCCTCTCACTGTAATCAACTTTATTTTTGTTCGAATCTAGCCCTAACTGTTCGAACCCCAAATCAAGATTTCAAGAACCCTAGAATCCGAATTAAGGATTTTCGTTTGAATTCAAAAGGAAATTGGGGTCTAATAGACCTTAATTGGATTGTTTTTACTTAAAAACATTTCAATTAAAATCTTTTCGACCCCGAATGCCAAAGCCTCAAGCCGTCGAGTTTCTCCATTTTCTGTTTCAAGGTATTTCTTTTCTTTTTCTGTTTTTATTTACTTATACTAGTCAATTTAGTTTAATTGTTTTTGTAGTTTCATTTGTTGTTGATTTTTCTTCGGATATTTCACCAATTCTCTGTTTTCCTCATCTATTTGGGACCGTTTATTTGGTCGATTTGTTTGCTTCTGATTATTTATTATAAATGACGTAGTTATAAGATAGGAATTCGATTCGATATTTCGTCGAGTAGCTAATTCTTCATTTTTGACTACTCTGGCCGAGAGTCCTTGAATCGCTGTCTTTGCGATTGGTTTGTTATCGATTGCACGTATTGTTATTCGACTGATTGAAGGTTGTCGATTAGTTTCGTTAGGTCCGTTTATTAGAACATTGGAACAAATTTCAGATTTTTGCTATTTTTTATTCAACACTGTGTTTGGTTGTAAGCTTTTAGTTGTTGTGATTTCAAATAGGACTGGAATTGGTTATAGCTGTTGAATCATAGAGTTTAACTAGCTGTTAGTTAATAAAAAACTGATTGGATATAGTTGTTTAGCTTAGGATAGAAATTTGAGGGTGCAAGGCACATGTTTAGGCAGTGGAACCTGCTGGACAGCAGGTATCCCATATAATTTCTGCACTTTAAGATTGTTTAAAGGGTAGAGCCATGTTTAGACAGCTGAAAAGTGCAAAAAGGAGAGAATAACATGTGCTGGACAGATCTGGAATAAGTAAAATATGTTGATGTTTTGAGTATTGAAGGCTATAAGATTCATTGAAAAACAGAGAATAGGGACTGGAATCCAGAGACTCACATTGAGACACACTGGGAAAAACAGAACACACAAAGAGAGCTTAGGATTTCTGAAACACTGGCAAACAGAGAAGGCACACACTCACAGATATACACGGGCAGAATAGAGCAGAATAGGGAGAGGCAGAGAAAAAATAGATTTGAGATCCTGTGAGTTTTAGGAGAAAAAGAGTTTCATAAACTGGAGAGATATACACACTGGAAAAGAGTTACTATTTTGGTTGCCTCATTTAGGATTTGAAATAGCTGAAACCTTCTTTCTTTTCTTCCTATTTCGGCTCTACATAGAAATCAAAACATTTGGAATCATTTGTAGGTTAGGATCTGTTGGTTTGAATCAAAATTTCATATCAGTTGGTTTGGCCAAGTTGTGTTTTGGTTTTGTTTTAGTTTCTACTGGTTTCATACTATTCCTGGGTTGCCTGAAAAATAGAGTCTTGGTTTGTTGTTCGATTCCCGTCTGTTATTCTTGCTGGAACTTGCTGCTGCTGTTGTTTTATTGCTTTGTTCACTGCCGAACAAATCACTGACCTCCTCTCTTGCCTTTTGAATTCCAGGTATGCTCCTGCCCCCATGGGTGTCACTTGACATGTAATTTGAAGCATGATTTGAGAATAGAATAAAAATGTGATGTTGTTTGTAAACTTCACATCTTCTTCGAAGCATGAGTTGTTTTGTAAACTTTTGATTTGTGTGATGTTGTTTGTAACTTGAAGAAAACGTTGAGAATAACTTGAAGCATGAGTAGAGAATAGAATAAAATGTGATGTTGTTTGTAAACTTCACCTCTTCTTCTTTCAGTTTATAATCACCATGTAGCTTTGGAATTCTGGTTTGTGCATTCGTCAAATAATGGTTTGTAATTGAAAAATTAGATCGTGCTAGTTCAGTATAGGTGGTTTCCTTATGATCTTATTGTTAGATTCTATAACTAGTGTTGGATTTCACTTTGTATGCTCACCATGTTCTTATCTCTGAGTTTGGCCTATATTAACGAAATAAATTAGGATATTAACTCTTTTGGTGCATGATTCAGAATGGCTGCAATTGTCAGATCTATGGTTATTGACTATGATAAACAACTTTGCAATAATAAGAAGTGGGAGTTTATCAAATATTTTTTTTTGGTCGAGTCTTGTAGTTAGAATGTTAGCATGAACATGATATCTTAAATCTCTCATTCCTTTACAAGTTAATTTTCAATTTAGGTATCATTTTTTTTGTTTAGTCTAACAAACGCTTTAATCGGCATATGTTGAAGTAAGTGATCCGGGTATAGTTTTATAATCAAATGTACAGTCTTGAATCAATTAAGCGGTTTAAATTTTAATCAGAGCACATAATTTATAACATACATTAAAATCAGATATTTTTAAACCATTTATAATAATTGAAGCGACCGTGCTAGAACCACGGGATCCTGGGGGTGCCTAACACCTTCCTTCGGGTCAACAGAATTCCTTACTTAGAATTTTTGGTTCGCAGACTTCATTTGGAAAGTCAAAAAATTTCCTCGATTCGGGATTTAAATAAATCGGTGACTTGGAACACCATAATTTATTCCAAGTGGCAACTCTGAAATAAATAGAATAATCCTGTTTCGAATATTGTCACTTAAATAGGAAAAACTCTCTTACGCTTCTACCCCCGGGTAGCGGGCGCGCCAAAAGGAGGTGTGACAATATGCATACCCTAGCTATTAATAATAGTTTGGTACCGTTGGGCCCCAAAATTAAGTTATTAAAAATTATCGAACCCGGATCGAGCCCGGGAGCTCAAAAATATTTAATTTAGACAATTCAATTATTCTAAATATATTTTATAATTATATACATACACATAGCTATTAATAATATTTTGGTGCCGCTGGGCCTTAAAATTAGGTTATTAAAAATTATCGAACCCGGGAGCTCGAAAACATCGAGCCCGGGAGCTCAAAAATATTTAATTTAGACAATTCAGTAATTCTGAATATATTTTTTAATTATATGCATACACATAGCTATTAATAATAGTTTAGTGCCGCTGGACTTAAATAATATATTGAGTCTGGGACCCATATTATCAGCAATTTCTACAATTTAAGTTATTAAAAATTATCAGCAATTTATACAATTAAATTATTAAATGTGTAACTTTTACAAGTTATTAAATTTTTTAATTTTACAGTCGACGACATGGATGCGCCCATACATCCTGGCCCTAGGAGCTTAGAGCTATTAGGCCTACAGCCACAGCATCGATCTGAGTATATCTGGGACGGACAATTATTGACCGACACATTCCGGGCTCGGCGAATCGACATATTGTGGGATTTTCTTAGTGTCCGAGATTTACATTCTAGAGTCGTCCATCACTTGGAGGTGATGGGATTCTACAGGATTATTCGGATTGGCCGGATACAGCTGGATTACTCATTGATCACGGCCATCATTGAGCGGTGGAGACCGGAGACGCACACCTTCCACCTTCCCATTGGCGAGGCCACTATTACGTTGTAGGACGTAGAGGTTTTATACGGCCTGCCAGCCGATGGGTTGCCTGTTCTTTTTCCTTCGGGCATGAGGCATTTCCCGCGCGAGATGTATTGGGATTTGCTAGAGATGCTGACAGGTTTGAGGCCGGAGGCCGTTGATCATAGGGCTGGGATCAGTCGGGTACCGTTAAACCCTATTAGACAGCGTCTGGAGCAGCTCCACCCTCATATTACTAATGACTCAGAGGAGGAGGTTGTGAGCCACTACACTAGGTTGTTGCCGCTCCTTTTACTTGGGGGTGTCTTGTTCCCGAACACTTCGGGTAATCTTGTTAGCCTTCGGTTTCTCCACCACATTACACAGTTCGAGGATACAGCTACCGAAAATCGTCCTCGCATTCCTATACAGGCAGATGTGCCGGGCTTCTATGGGCACTAGAGCTGTCAAAATGGGCTAGCCCAGCCCAACCCAGCCCAAGCCTCGTGAGCTTTTAAATTTGATGGGCTAGAACGGGCTGGCCCTCCATCTATATGGGCCTTAAAATAGCTATCCCAGCCCAGCCCTAAGAGGGCTGCGGGCTAGGGCGGGCCGGCCCAATATCTCCAAATCTTTAGATATTTTTTCGTGACATAATCTCTTAATCACATGAATAACTTTTGTTTATTTAGAGTGCACAAGAATCTTTATATTTGACAAGGAATCTCGTAATTTGAACTGTAAATTTTCTTTATCTCTAGCTCTTCTTTTTTTAATGTTACATAAATATTTTTTTTAGTACTTTTCTTACACTTCCTTAGGTTTCAGGAATTGTTTAAATAAGTTTATACATTAAAGTTTTTTAATTTTGGTTTAACATTATTTGTTTATTTCATTATTATAGCCCATAAAGTTTTAATATTCATGAAATTATTTAGTGTTGTCAATTTTCTTTGGGTATTAAAACTTGACCTTTTTTTATGTTGAATAGAAATTTAATAATCAATATTATATTAAAGTAACCTAATTGATCATTGGCCAGTTAAAGTAATATTTTCTTTTGGAAAAAAATTATTGACTTAAATCGTTCCTAGTTCGTTATTAATGAAGCAAAAGAATAACTAATCTCGTCATACTATATGCATATCCAAAATATAATTCTAGTTGATATGGTATGGTAGATGAGCAATCTAAGGTTGAAAAATGGGGATTATAGTCAATAATTTTTTTAGTTTTTAGTTTTTAAAAATATTTCAATTTGAATTTAATTAATTTTTGGCCTACGGGCCAGCCCAGGCCCAGCCTCAATCAAGCCTCAAGGGCTAGAGAGCTGACTTGGGCCGGGCTTAAAAGCCTCAATTTTAAATGGGCTAAAAAAATTCCAAACCAACCCTACCCAAATAGCTTGCTGGGCTAGGATGGCCTCACGGGCCAAGCCCATTTTGACGGCTCTAATGGGCACACAGAGAGATATCTGCGGCTTCATACCCCTTCTACAAGTGAGAACATATTCAAATGAAAATATCTGCCCCCAGTTAAATCTACCTAAATATAGTTTATCTCACAGTATACATCAACTTTCTATGTTAGATTTGGGTTTGGGAGCGATTTGTGCAGCTCAGCCCACCTTTTCCACTGATACCAGCAGACGTCGCATTACCAGACCTTCCTTTAGCTGCCAGGTGAGTCATGCGGCGTGGATATACGCGGGGATATGATACCCATCATAATCTGTCAGCCGTCAGGGATGTGTTAGACTTCCTAGAGGATGCACAGATAAAAATCTAACTAAACGTACCAGTTATTGTTTAATTTAGTGTTACGAATACTAACTATTTGTGTTGTTATTTGATAGTTCATCTGGACACCCTATAGTGAGGAGTTGCTAGCTACCCTCCCAGGATACCGTACTCTAGGTCGGCCTATTTGGAGGTCTTCTGTCTCTCTCACATGCCTAGATATAGTGGAGCATCATGCCTCAGAGCGAGTTTATCGTCAGGTTGGCATGCTGCAGCTTATACCGCCTCATCCTTCATGGCATCCCACACAGTATGAGAGGGATGATCGTAGCAGGGTGGACGACACCTTTTTAGGCTGGCTCCAGACTCAGCTGGGCATTTGGGATAGCCGAGGTAATTTGATCCCACCTCCGCAGCACTATCCTATTGAAGGGTATCTGGCATGGTATCGCAGAGTGTCCCGTCTATTTGTCGTCAACCAAGTGCATCAGGTAGATGGGCGGTACATCTCATACGCCGGAGACACGAGGCTTTGGTAAGTTTTATGTTATATTTAATAATGTACATATAATGTTGTGAGTTAAACCTAGTTTACATTATTTACTTTTGTGCAGGCCATTGGATTGCATACCGTCCACCGTATGGGGCGGGAGATGCAGGATTATGCGCACGATCCAGTGGCCATTATGGATTATGGTCGCCGATTCATGACAGTGGCTAGCGAGACACTAGAGCGTGCCAGATCGGATCAGCGCTTGGCACAGGATGCTGATTATGTTGATCCAGCCACATACCAGCGAGGTTGTGGTATTCCACGACCTGCTGGTGCCATACGACCTGCTGCCTGACGACCAGGTGCTGCCCGGTGACCTCGTGCTGCCCGAGGACGTGGTGTCCAGCAGAATGCTCCCGATGAGGCCGGTGATGCTCCCGGTGACGCTCCCAATGATGATGTTGCTGCTGCTATGCCAGGAGGCATGCATGAGACGGACATTCCGTCTTACAGCCTTGGTATATACGACACTGCAGGCCTTCACAGATGACCACACATGGTCAATTATTGATCGTGGGCTCTGGTTTTCAAGCTGCTGAAGAGAACCAGATGTTGTGCCTCCTGTGAGCACATGATTTTTGCACCAGGCAAATAATTCCAAAATTAAAATAAATATGTTTTTGAGTGCAATTACTTGCTTTGCTTGAAATTAGTTATATTTTTGTGTGTTTGAATAAGTAAGAAATTAGAAAAAATCAAAAAATAGTAGTAATTAATTTGTTAGTTTAGTTAATTAGAAAATTAGTAAAATAGCTTAAGTAGTAGAAATTAGGAAAAAATAGCAGAAAATTACCAAAAAATACTAGGAAATTAGAGTAGGTAGTAAATTAGGATTTATAATTTTTCATAAAATAATAAAAAAAAAGAATAAAAGAAAATACATAAAAATCATTAAAACCAGAAAATACAAAAAAATAGATATATATATTGGATATGATAAACTTGGGCCAGTTGCAATCCAAGTCACTGGCCCAATGTTTTGGCCCAAATGTGATCTGGTCCGGAGATGATGGTGAAGTGATCTCAGCCGTTCATGTCCTTAAATCCAACGGCTGAGATATTTGTTGGAATTAATTAGTTATTGAATTATGTGAGGCTGGATCTGAGCCGTCCGTTTGATTTAATCCAAGGGTCCAAGACCTGGCTTCATTAAGGCTCAAAACGACGCCGTTTTAGTAACACGCGTGTGAACCGTCGATCTTGATCAAGCGAACGGCTGAGATTTCATCGGATATTTGGCCTATATAAGACCCTTGTCTGAAGCGGCTGTCTCATTTTGCCAAAATCCAAACCCTAAGAGACAGCCGCCTCCCCTTTCCCTTCTTCATCTTCATCATCATCTTCACAGAAGCCCTAGCCGGCCATGGCGGCCACCACTCCCACGGTGGTCGCCGGCTCTTCTCACCCCTCTTCTCATCTTCTCCTTCTTCTTCATTTCATACCACGCCCAAAACCCAGAAAAAACACCCCATTCTTCAAAGTCCCGGTCACCGGAATCCTCGCCGGTGACCGCCAAACAATGAACCATCGCCTGAAACCAATACCATTCGAACCCTTTTTCTTTGATCTACCCAACTATACTACTCTCCATCCTCGAATCTTCTTGGATTTCTTCGAATATCCAAAATAAGGTCACCGGAAACCTAACTCCGATGACCCCAAAATCAAAACCACCCAAAGGCCTCATCTTTCACACCCCTGAACACCCCTTACAACTCAAAACCACAAAAAGGCTCCCCTTTGAGCCTAAAAGAAAGACCAGAAGGAAAATCGAAAAAAAAGAAGTCTGGAAAAGAATAAAGAAAAAAGAGAAACAAGAAGGCCTGAGAGTCTAGGAGAGTCTGAGAGAATAAAAAGGAAAAGAAAAGAGAATAGGAAGCTCGGGGGACCGGCCCCGCAAGCTAAGTCCCTCGCCCTTTAGTTTTCTTTAGTTTAATAGGATATGTCTGTGATTTCTTACATGTTTTGGTCCTGACTTCTATGATTTTTGTGTTCGCATGATAAGCATCAATTATTCTTGTTGATATTCTGTTCTTTTTCTTTATTTCATTTTTTGTTTTAATATGCCCTGTATATCCTTGCCTTGCATGTTATGATTGATTTGCATTTCATATGTTAGTTGTAAGGCTATTCTTGGTTCTCTTTTGGTGATTCTGTTCTTATCTCGAGTTTGAGCTTCACATACTAGTATAGGATCCTGTATATCCTCATCTGTTAACCTGTTTCTTTTTAAATTCTTGACTAGTTCCTTTAAACATGTTAGTCATAGGGTTATGTTGGTTTTATGATTTTTATCTCTTGTTATCTCGATCCTGTGCTTCTCATGTTAGTCTAGGACCCTTCTGCTTATCTTCTCATGCTGTGAGTCTTTGTCTATTTCTCTGTGGCCACCATGATTCCTTAACTTGTTCATCTCCTATGTGTCCCTGTGTTCTTTTGGGCCTGTTAGTGATAGGACTTTATCTGTTATATGCCTTGTTTTGATCACATGGCTTTTCGCTCTAAGATTGAGAAGTTCATCTTTTCTGTGTCATTTTAACTACTCTTGTTGCCTTTGACTGTAATGATTCATAGGACTAGGCTTCTTTCTGGCTTTCATGGTCTAATTTTTCTACTGTTTCTACACATCCTTCTTTTCTTCATCTCCATGCTCTTCTTTCCTTCATTTTTATCTTATCTGTCATGTACTTTTCCATGATTTGGTTCTGTTGATTATGTTCCCATCATTCCATAGTTTATTTCATATCTTTGTGCAAGTTGCTCTGATAATTAGTCTTGAGGCTTCTTAGTTGGCTCATCCTTAGCTTGTTATGTTAAGATCCTGTTATTTGTCATGTTAATCCCATGGTGCTTTGCTCTAAGTTCAAATATCTCATCTTTCTTTGATCTAATGACTGTTAGTTCCTAATTCATATTGAAAGCATGACTAGGTTTCTTCACATGTTTGGCTTTAGTCTCATACTTTTCCTGTTTCATTGGGTTATCATTATTCTAGGTCTAGAGTTTGAAATTGGATCCTAATTGTCATCTCTGTTAATCTAGGCTGTGTTGACTGTTTATGAAAAATCTGTGCTTATGTGTTCTGAAATTGATCAAACTTTCATATGACTTGAATTAGTAATAATTAGGTATGAATTGACATGAATTCACACTGCATCACATACAATCCAATAGAATGAGTTAGTTGACTAGAATTCAACCATATCTACCGTTCTCTCTGAATTTGAGTTGGTTAATGCATGTTTTTTTGGATCATATGTGTTTCTGTATGCAATTCATGTTAAGAATGCTTAAGATTTGCTAGATTTGGCTTCTTATGAATGTCTGATTGATCATTTAGACCTTAGCTGGATTGGTTATAGCTGTTAGCATTAGGTTTTATGAAAATGGTTAGTTTTTAAATAGGACTAAAACTGAAAATCATAATTAGGCTATAAGTTTAATAATTGGCCTAAGAATGGTCAACCTTGCAAAGGGTTGACCAATTCTGTGAGCCCTAACACACAGTCCACCTTAAAACAGTGGCTGGTTGTGCAAAGGGTTATGTCTGCAAATGCAGATTGGCCCAGGCTCTATATTGAGCCCTGAACAGCATAGTGGCCAAACCTGTAAAGGTTTTGGGCCCAGCTGTTCAGTATATGGCTTTGATAGCCCAAGCTAAGTCTCAACTTGAGACTGGCTAACTTTTAAATAGTTTAAACATAACAATAACTTTTAAATAGTTTTAAATAGTATTGTGGAATATTTGCTTGGACTTTTAAACATAACTTTTAAATAGTTTAAACATAACAATAAATAGTTAAACAGGCTATGCCTGCAATTAGCTTTAATTAGGAATAAATGGGTCTTAATTGACTGGAATTAATTTAAAAAATGGCTAAATTTGAAATAGTTCTTAAAAATAAAACTGGCCAGCCCTTAAATACTAATGCCAGGGCTGGCTATTAGTTAAATAGGTTCAAAACAAGCTAAAATCTGCCCTAGGCAAGCTGGTAAATCAGCAGTGCCCTTAGGGGCACAATTGGGAATTGAAAAGGTAAAATAGTAATTAGTCTAGAACTTAAAAGGGTAATGGAGACATTTATGCTCCTGATTTCTGCAATTTTGCAGAGATTTAGGGGTATAATGGTCTCCTAAAAATGGGAAATCTGTGAAAATCTTTAAACCCTTAGGGATACACTAGTAAAAACCCATAAAAGGGAATCTTTAGAACCTTCCAGCACATGCTGGAAGGGTTTCTGGTAACTGAAATATGGACTTAAGTGTAGATTTGATAATTTTAGGAGGGGGAGAAGTGGGATAAAATCCCATAACTTTCTCCCCAAGTTTCAGCCTTAGGTTAACTATAAATACACCTTCAAAAGAGCTGAAAAGGGGGATTCCATTGGGAGAGCAATCCGAGTTAATATTTGGGGTTCAAAAATCTGAGTAATATAGGAAATATATCTGGGTTCCAACATTGAGTAATCTGAAAATACATTTAAATTGAAATTCATTGAATACAAAAGCTTGAGAGATAGAATTAGCAATACAACAGTAGGATTTTCTGGGTTTTCTATCGGATTTCACTGGGTTATCTACTTGGGTCTTCTCTGTTTGCTGTGGATTTTGTTGTTGCTGTGTTGCTGTGCTTCCTTCTCTTCACTGTTGCATTCATTGTTGTTTCAATCCTTGCTGATTACTTACTTGCCTCCCCTAGACTCATCGGTTTCCCTTCATTTGATCCAGGTATATTCTCGTCCAGAAATCAAGCTGTAGAGACTGGTTTGAATGAAATGAAGATTTGAGTTACTTTGTTGTATGCTTGTAATTCCGTTTTTTAATTTATAGTATACTGCAAGGAAAAACAGAAACAAAAAGCAATGTAATAGCTAGTATATGATAGTAGTAATGTAGTAGTAGTATGTCACTTAGTTAATTAGGTAAAATTCCTGAAAACAAGTCAAATGGCTATCACACGAGTAGATGACAATCATGATCACATAGGTAATTCATTTCATTGATCAGTCAAATTAAAATTAGTTAAGAAGAAGAAACCATCGGACTAGGTAGACAATTGGAGTGCGATTGGCTTGATAGCATTGAATAAGTTCGATTTGTGCTAATATCAGTATTTAATCATATACATGAAGTAATATATAAGAATAAGTCCAAAAGTAATATCTGGGTTAAGTCATATTAGAGTCAATAATTGTATATACATATCCATGAGTTTTATTCACACGATTAGTCAGTAGCAAAATAGTATAGCTATAAGTAACCCATACCTTTTCATCTATATATGGAGTTAAATAGCTCACTGATCTTAGCTAATAATTGATCCACTGGTTAGTATAGTTTCTTTGTTGAAAATCAAAAATAGAAGTAGTCTTGTAATTCTCTGTTAGTAGATAGCCTTATTTCCCAATTTGTATTATGACTTTTCTCTTTAATTGATCAATAAAAATGACATCTGATTCTTTCTTTGAATTCAAATGTGTATATTCTTTTACTTTCTCTGTTATTGTTGGTTTTGAGCCTAAATCTCTATATGAAGCCGACTGGGCCAGCAAGCAAAGTTCAGTAACTACCTGGGCCTTTAAGGCCTGGTCCGACATATTGTTTGTATAAAGCTTCAATTGGAACTAGGCCCATTTAAATAACAAAAATCATACGGGCCTGGGATTATTATAGTGTTAGTAATACGATTAAGGAAAGAACAAGTGTAGAAAACGTAGTTAAATACGAGTATTGAACCCTTTAATGAAAATTGGGACGAGCCTCGCTCGAATAACACCGGGGCCCCCATTTAGTAATGATATAATACAAATAGACTCGGGAAAGCTAATAGCCAATTCCATAGCTTCTCCCAAAAGATTTAAAAAGCCGATAGATGTTACGTTAGGGCACGATTTTAATACACCTTCCTTTGAAACGAGTGTGCACTTGGTGCGACTCAAATCCAAATCTCGGTAAAGCTGAAATACACCAAAAGCCATAGGCGTACTGGTTGCGGTATGACTCGAGGCGTGTTTTCGCGACATCGCAAATTCTTAAAAAATAATATTTAACGTAAAAGCACATTATGTTGCTAAAATCTACAATTGAGTCAAACAAAAGTCAAGAACGACAGTGGAGCGACCGTGCTAAAACCACGGAATCCGGGAGTGCCTAACACCTTCTCCCGGGTTAACAGAGTTCCTTATCCGGACCTCTGCTTCGCAGACATTATAAGAGTCAAAATTCCTCGGATTCGGGATTACCGGTGACTTGGGACACCATTGTCATTCCCAAGTGGCGACTCTGATTAATCTCTAATAAAATCCCGAACCGATTGTCCTTAAATTGGAAAAAACTCCTTCCCTTACGTTATTTTATCCGTCTCGGGTAATTGAGCGTCGGGGTATACCCTACAAGTGTATTTATACATCTTACGCATGTGTGGGGTAGTAAAAAGGGAGGTGTGACAGCTCTGGCGACTCTGCTGGGGAGAAGTAACCCTGAATTTCGATTTCAGGGTTTAAGAACTCGAGCTCCTTAGAACTGCCATTCGCGTCTTTTGTTTGACTTCATTATGTGATTTGAATAACATGCTATGTGCTTTATCGCTTTGATATTATGTGAACTGTACATAAAATTGTGCCGAAAAACCCTTCTCTCTTCTCCCCCGGGGATGTGCTTACTGGTTGAGACTCCCCTTTCCGTTAAAGTCACCTTAAATTAAGAAAACAGAGGCCGGATAAGTTACAAAGCCGATTGACTCCGCGGGTCACCGGTACGTAGCCCCCTCCT
>JASVEL010007501.1:0-72551 GCA_032618575.1 Nicotiana noctiflora
GGGAGGAAACTCAACTTTAGTGCATTCTTTTATTTATTTTTTATTTTTTTAATTGTATTATTTTTGTAGTGTCAATTTTTATTTTTATTTTTTAGGAGCATGGAATGAAAATCCATTGAAAAGATGCAACAACAAACCAGATGGTTGGAACTAAGTGTAAGGTAGCCACACGAGGGACCAAGTTTGGTAGAAGTCTGAGTATCTCATGAGATGTTAGTGCTTCAGCCTTTGGCCTACCAAGGAGTCTTTCTTACCCTCTTATTGTTATGTTGTGCATTGCGAACAATGCATAATTTTAAGCGTAAGGTGAGGATATTGTCTAGGTGGCTTTTCATGCTACTTTAGTTATGTTGGTTTAATTAAATAGTTTTTTTAAAGATTGAACTTTTCCCGACGATAGATTGAACTTTTCCCGACGATAGATCTATTAGACAATTTTATTGAGGGATTTACATTTTAAAAAAAGATTTTCTTTGTAGATAGTGTAATAATTGTCCGTTGGTTTCTCTTTGTGTCGCGGTTCTTTTCCAAGGATTTCTATTTGAACCGGGTGCAGTTAATTTTCTTTTCTTTTTTAGTTTAGAAAATCTTTGGCGAGAAATGAAAATAGGGACCCTTAACTGTATGGTACCTTGAATAAAATTATTTTAGTGTGATACTTAGGCTCTTTAGTTGACTCAAAGAACGCCTTAAATTGTACATCCCCTAATGGCTCAAGTACATAGAACAGAGTGTCTGATGATCCTAACTGAATCGAGTCATGTGCCATGTATGAGTGAGATTTTTTGTGTTAACATTCAATGATTAGAACTTTCCATGTGTGTGTGCAAAGAGAAATGGTGGCCTTTATTGGTCTGGAAAGTGGTAGAGACGTTTCTTTGCTTAACCTTTTTGTGTATGCTTATTCCCACCTAAATGTGTATACCCTAGTCAACCTCGTTGAGCCTGTAGGCATGTTTCTCTTGGAAACCACATTACAAGCCTAACCCGAGTTCAAATAACCTATTTTGTTGAACCCTATCACATTTTAGAAGCACTCAAAGTATAACGGATATGGAAAAATATAAGTGTGGGGTGGTTGATTGGGCATTTAAGTAGAATTAAGGGGACAAAAAAGAACAGGTGCACTGGTTGATAAACAATGTCAGAGGCCACCAGAGAACAAAAACATAAGAAAAGAAGCATCAAAATGGTGGTAGCTATTAAAACAAAGAGTGTGCTTAAGAAGAAAAAGAAGGGATTAACACAATAATGTAATGATGGAAGGAAGGTGTGATAAAGTGAAGAGTTTAAAAGTACAAAATGTAGTGGAGTACTTAGGGAGGTGTAGTCACTATATCCAGATGTATCTTACCAGTCCAGCAGCCAACATTACAACCAAATAAAGTCCTACTTGATTCTAAACCGAATGAGCTCGATTAGTCGAGCATTACACTACGGGCAAGCCTATAGTGTGTTGTTTGTTGCATAAGAATTTGTTCTGAGGGTGAGTGAAATGTTGTATTCGAATTCCTCAGTTGTGACTTGTAAACGATATAATCCTCTTTTGTAGTGAGTAGGCACATGATTCTTGAAGGAAAGGTAAGTCTGGACCTCTAACTGAAAATAGGAGAGTTGTTTAGGGGCAGAAAGGAGTCCACTCTTGAGGCGAGGAGGTTGCGCTGAAGTAGTCTATCCATGTGAACTATTCTTGGTATAGGGAGCAGGGAAGTGACCAAATGACGATTAGGCCTATAGAATGTGGTTTGTTGCTAAAGGACTAGCAACAGTTTAAGTGTGGGGTATTAATAATAGGCTATATATATATTATTTACACACAAATTGTGCCATACTTTATGGTTATTTTAAAGGCTAAATAATGACAAAACACTCTAATTGGTATTCTTTTGCTTTGCAGGGAACAATCCAGGTTAGGAGGATACTATGGAGTGTTTTGGAGTCAAGAATGAGGATAAACGGCCAATCAAGAAGAACCCGAGCAAAAATAAGCAAGAAAGAGGCAAAGAGGAATGGGCTTGATGCCACCGCGACCGTGGTCAACCACAGCTGGACCGCGGTAGGCTAAGAAAGCAAGGCAGAACGTTTGTCTTTCACCGTGGTCGCGCCGCGTTCTACCGCGGCCACAGACACTGTGTAACTGCCCAGACATTTTGGGACTAAAGTGTAAATCGGAAAAAAACTTATCCAAACCCTTTCTAAACTCAACAAACTCTCCCAAGCAAAAACAAAAGCTTGCTTTTAGACCTAAGGAGGCTAAATAGAACGGAGATTCGACCTAAGGAGGGAGAGACACAATAGGAGCAAGGCGGGGAATTCTTCAACGAGTTTTTCGTTCCTCGTCCTATTTTCACTGTTGGTTATGACCTTTAGTATTGTAGTTTTTCGTACTATTATGAATAACTAATTTGTTATTTAGGATTTTGATATAACCTTTTGTAGGATAAATTCTTGTTATGTTTTTATATAATTGAGTTGTTGAATTTCTCTACTTGTTCAACTACGTGTTTATTGTTGTTGATTGAATGGCCGTCGATTGATTGTGCCTATTTATTATGTGTTTCTTGAGAAAGGATATATATTTAGGTGGTTGTTGAACAACGTCACTCCTAACGTATGTGAGAAATTAATACAGCGGATTTAAATGTAGATTTAGAAATAACAAAGCTTTGACGTGGTCATAATGAGCGGTTAGATAAAGTCAACTAGTGTAGTTTGAAAGAATATGTCTAGTAAATTATTGTAGTTTCTCGAGAGAGAATTATGGCATCTAAAATGCTCACGATCAGTAGAGAATACATTGGCAAAATTATAGAAATCATAGCTAGAAGGATTTCGATAATTGGGAAAATCATAGCTCCAGACCTCCTTAATTTAGTCTCCAACCCTTTGTCTCGTTAGTTGATAATTTTATCGTTTTCTAGTATTTGCTAGTTAATTAGTTAGAAATATAAATCTCAATCTTTATAATTTAGAAAATGGTTCAAACTTGTCTTTTTAATGATATTAAACAGATATAGCTAAACATTAGTTCTTTGTGGGATTCCACTCCGGACTTTTAGATCGGTTATATTTGTAGCGGATGCTTATCCTTTTTAGGACTAGAGTTAAGCATGATCAGAAGACTACAGTTTCAACAAATGTGGCATGTTTTGGTTAGCTAGTAGCACATGAAGCATGTCTGACTCACAAAAATTTGATGAGAAGGGGTTGGATAATGTGCAGCAGGTGTTACTTGTGTAAGAAAGCTTGTTAATCTGTGGACCATCTTTTTTGCATTGTGAATTTACTTGGCAGGTGTGGTCTATGTTCACGGCTAACTTTAGCATCATTTGGGCAAACTCTAAAAAATTCAGAAATATATTAGAGTGTCGGGAACCTGCATGCCCAAAAGCATCCTTAAAGAAGATTTGGAGAGATATTCCTCTTAGCATTGCTTGGACGATATGGAAAGAAAGAAATAGTAGGTGTTTTGAAGGCAAAAGGGAGCAGCTGCGATATGTGAAATATAGTTGCTTACATTATTTGTACTATTGGAAAGATGAAAATATTTTTATGAATTTTCATGATATGCTGGACATGCTAGACCGCTTAGGATTTTAATGTTTTAAGCCAGCAGTATTTTTGTATTTCTACAGTATCAGTTTGATACTATTTTTAATAAAATCTCCACCTTATAAAAAAAGAGTCTAGGGAAGGCCCGCATTTCAAGGGGGTGTGATCTAGGCCAAAAAAAAAATATCAAACCAAATAATACGGGGGAAAAACTTGGTTCCCTTTGATTTTTCTGTTTAATCCATATAATAAGCACCCCTAGCTGTGGAAACTTTCGTCCCCAAATATGGCAAAAATTTGTACAGAGCGCCCTATTTGGTCGCCCCCATTTAACCTATATCCATTTTTTTTATAAAGTTTGAACTTGTAACCACTTTTTAAATAATTTCAACCCTCTGTCTTCTTCTTCTTCTTCTTCTTTCTTCTGTTGTTGTTAGTGCTGTTAAGAAATTTCAGTTCATGGGATGATTACCAGAAGCATGTTTATCAGATTATTTAAAAATAAATTATAAATAATTACATAAGTTAGTAGACAATAATTTATGAATATCTTCACGTACGAGAAGTTTAATGTCACACTTAGTGATTCTTTTTATGATAATTCTATTCTTTTCATGTTTATTGTTTTCAAAATTTATGATTAAGATATTATTGGCAATTTGAATATTTTATAGTAATAATACACTATGAAAGAATACAAAATCTAGTATGTTAGAAATTTTTTTCAAAAACTTCTGCTTATATAGTGCTGAAGTTTTTACAAATGAACTAAATAACTTCTGCATCTTCTGCTGAAGTTTTTGAAAAAGCTTTATGACAAAACTAATGAGTCCAAGACAAAAAACATTCAGTTTATTTAGTGCTGAAGTTTTTACAAATGAATTAAATAACTTCAGCATCTTCTACTGAAGTTTTTGAAAAAGCGTTACGACAAAACTAATGAATCTAGGACAAAAAAACTTCAGCTTATTTAGTGCTAAAGTTTTTATAAATAAACTTAATAACTTCAGCATCACAAAACTTCAATTACTAGAATGCTTAAGTTCAGCAATTACAAACAAAAACTTCAACACTTGGTTCAATAATTTTTATCACTTCAGGCCCTGAATTTTGTGTGATTGTCTTTGCTATTTCAGGCCCGTATGCTGAAGTTACGCGAAAAAGTTGATACGCTTGCAATTTTTTTTGCAAAGCGAATACAAAATTAAAACGTGACCCAAAAGGCGGGTATAGATGCAAATGCCCCCTAATATGCGTCGTAAATATTTTCTAATTTTTCCCACTATAAGAGCCCTTTTGGACAAGAATCCCACTTTTTTCGAAAAATTTTCATTTTTGTTTAGAAATAGGTGTTTTGGCCATAAAATTTTTAATTTTCGCTTGAAGATAAACTTTGAAATTTTTCAAAAATATGAAAAACTCCAAAAAGCTAATTTTTAAAATTTTTACTCAAATCACACACAAAATTTATATTCACGTCCATACACTACTCTAATTTTCAAATACCATTTTCACTTAGAATTTTTTTTATTTTATATATTTTACAGTTCTTATGTCCAAACGACCACTAAGGACGACTCATATTTTTTGGGGATTTTTTCATACTTGTACCCTATAGCAAACTATATTACCAAATATGCAAATTTTGGAAATTACCCGACCTGTTTACATTTTGACTACACTTTATATACCAAATCATAAATAACAATATTTTGAAGATATTCTCCCTATTATTTCGCGCGCAATTGTAGGCATAGAATAAGAAGGAAGATTCTTTACATTTAATTCAAAAATCTGAAAAGGAAAACGAATCTGTAAGTGCGAAAAAAGCTCCTTCTCAACTGAACGAAAAATATGTTCTCACTTCTATTCTCAAAAACGCAGAATTATCAAAAATTCAAATTGTAGAAATATAATTTTCTTCTACAAACTATTCTTCTCAATCTCTGTTCTTCAATTGTAGATATACAACTGAACGACAGCTCTGATCTCATACCTATTCAGTTCTTAAAGTTTTTTTCGGTTAACTACACAAAATCATGGCAAAAGTTACAATTATGCTGAAATCGAATGGTAATTGGGATAAATATGGAAGATATATAGATTTTGTAGTTGACGCGATTGTTGACGCCATAATCCACATTCTACGGAGCAGCAAAGATGCTATTCTGAAAAAAAAAAAAACTAGATTGAGTATAATAAACTACAATTAACTACAATCAAACTACATTTAAATACATAATAACTGAACAACTACAATAAACAATGATATTATAACTACAATTTAACTACAAAAACTACAAAACCTCTGTTCCAAACTACAAATCTACCACACTATAACTACAACTTAACTACACATATATTAATGATTCATATAAAAAATACAAAATAACGACAATTAAACCTTAAAATTGAGACAAATTAACTACAAAACCACTGTTCCTAACTACAAATCTACCACAATATAACTACAATATAACTACACATATATTAATGATTCATATAAAAATTACATAATAACTACAATTAAATCTCAAAATTAAGACAAATTAACTACAGAACCACTGTTCCTAACTACAAATCTAAACAATATAACTACAATTTAACAACACCTAAATCGAAAGATGGAATATCAGTTAAAACCTCTTTTGTAGGTTTTTTTTAGGAGTATTTTGATTTTTCATGATTTTGTTGAACGTTGAACTAGATAAAAATGGAGGGAAAGTTAAGTGAGAAGAAGGAAGTTGTGTTCTGCTATACGGAAAATGTGGAAAAGAACTGAACAAAACAAAAAAGCGTGAGGGAGAAAAGAACTGGGGGAAAATCTGGGGAGGGAGGGTGGGGGTGAAGTACGAAAAATTTAAAAATTGGAAGAGAGATAAGCGGCTAACAAAATATTTTGGGAGATTTTATCCCTAAATATACTCCTATAATAAATGATAACTTAATTAATGCCTTAAATTGAATTATGGTACATAAATTGAAACTTGATATGCTTAAATGTAAGGCAAAATACCTTAGTACCCCCCTAAACTATTTGAGAATTATTACTTTCCTCCCTAAACTATCTCTCGTTCGAATTACCCCATCAACTTGGCCTTTTGAGAATAATTAACACCCTAAATGCTTATGTGGCAAAAAGTGTGGGTACACTCACCTGCCATGTGGATTTTTCTGTCCATGTGGCATTTTCGTGAATTTTTTTCTTTTTAAGAATATTATTTTTTAGATAATTTTTTTAAATACAATTTATAATAAAAGTTGGACAGAACGACATTAGTTATTCTAAATATTTTTATTTGTACAAAAATAATAAAATTTTAGTTAATCTTTTTTTGAATATTACTTGAAAATAAAAATTTATACAATTGAAATAAATAGTCAAGACATCTAAAAAGTTATAAAAAATACATAGTTGAAATAAATAATTATTGAATCAAAGAAGAAATAAAAAGAGTGTACAATTGCACTTGTAATTTCTTGTAATTGTATACTCTTTTTATTTATTCTTTTGCGATGCAATGACTATTTATTTTAACTGTGTATTTTTACTTTTTTTAGCTAAAATCCGTAAAACAAAATTGGAGCATCGTAATTTAGAGATATATAAAAAATTATAGCCAAAATAATTAATTTCAAACTATATTTTATAAATTTTTAGATGCATTGACTATTTATTTTAATTGTATAAATCTTTATTTTCGGGTCAAATTCAAAAAAAGATTAACTAAAATTTTATTATTTTTGAACAAATAAAAATATTTAGCCTAACTAATGTCGTTCTATCCAAATTTTATTATAAATTGTATTCGAAAAAGAATATTCTTAAAAAGATAAAAATTCTTTTTTATTTTTCACGAAAATGCCACATGGACAGAAAAATCCACATGGCAGGTGAGTGTACCCACACTTTTTGCCACATAAGCATTTAGGGGTAATTATTCTCAAAAGGCCAAGTTGAGGGGGTAATTCGAACCAGAGATAGTTTAGGGAGGAAAGTAATAATTCTCAAATAGTTTAGGGGGTACTAAGGTATTTTGCCAAACACAAACCTT
The DNA here is from genome assembly GCA_032618575.1 of Nicotiana noctiflora. Taxonomy (NCBI): domain Eukaryota; kingdom Viridiplantae; phylum Streptophyta; class Magnoliopsida; order Solanales; family Solanaceae; genus Nicotiana; species Nicotiana noctiflora. Next base: position 7,608 of record JASVEL010007501.1, read on the forward strand.
AAACATGGTTGGTAATAAGGTTTGTTATATGGTATACACATGTAAAAATTCCTTTTTTTTTCAGTTTCTAATGGGTAATCTTGCATAAATTTTTAGAGCTTTTAAACAAGCGTCTTGACTCTTTCGGAGTTTCACGCATAATACAACTAGTGGAAGAAAGAAAATAGAAAAGATGGTGGTTGACCAGCACATCAATGAGCCACTTCTCCTTCAGTTTCAATCCTTTGAAATATGCTGATTACTCTAGAGAACAGCCACCCTCGACGGTCAAAAACGACAATGGATAGATGCAAAAGAAAGTACTTGCTACTTGATGAATCAATTTTTTCAGGTCTTGATTAGACTAGCCGTGTCACCTACCCGGCTCTATAGCTCACTCACCCGGCTCATCCATATTCTTGCCAGGTAAGGGAGGTAAACTATCCTTACCAAAAGGTTCTTTATTCCCAAAACTCGAACCTATGGTTAAGGGTTAATGGATCTCAACCATCCAACTCTATAGTTGTGAAGTTATTTCTTTCAATTTAACAAGACTGCTTAGTCAAAACTCCAAATACTATGTAAAGTTGTAGCTTGTCAAAGTGCAAAACACTGGATCAATTCATTTTCAATTGAAAGCACAAAATATTCGAAGGCAGGAGTAGAGACAAAGAACCAATCCAAAACTAAAATGGAAACATATATGGGGAGAAAAAACAAGAGATAGAGAGCTAAAGAATTAAACTACTAAATTTGAAGTTGAAATGAAATAACACAGGAACCTTTCACATAAATCCTTTGTTGTCCTTGAGCATCAGGTAAACTGATATCTTTATTGATAAGAGATCCAATCTACATCCGAGCGGCAGATGTGAACCAATTCTGCAAGCCAAACAATCAACTACGTGGAGCCCAAAAACAAAGTAACATAATTCAGCAGCCAGACTATCTCCTCATCCAATATGGAAGAACAAAAAGATAATTCACAGTTACAGAGCATAACATGCTCGTCTTCTACTCTGCTCTGGACTGGCCAGCACGAGAAGAGAGAATGATGCCAACAATAAGGCCATAAAGAGCCAGGGCTTCAGCGAAAATAAGAATCAGAATCATCCCAACAAAGAGCTTTGGCTGTTGCGCATTAGCTCTGTGAATGACAAAAAACATGAAACAAACCATTAGTTAGTTTCCCCTTATCATCTGAAGTTCAAAGTCTCCTCCCTCCAGTGAGGTGAAAACAATGAAGCAGCAAACTGAATGCTACAGCCAGAAAAGGGATCTTTATATAAACAGCCTTTTTAGAGCACAATGATATTGCAATGGAACTTATCATGGCACCGTGCTGGAAACTAACTCAGTTTATCTTTAATTTTTTTTAGATAATTCAAAAAATCATTCAATTAATATCACATCGCAATAGTGTAATCACTACTAGTAGACACCAAACAAGTCCTATAACTAAGCAACAAATTCAAAGAGATGACCAGAAGCACCATTATTCCATGATACAGAAGATAAAAAGGTAAAGTACAACTTTTAGTGTTAGTTCTAACCTAGCTTCCTGTGGTCCTATCCAACATGCAGAAATGGCTTGTTACTCCAAGGTTCTGCTCCACCACTCTCAGATAGTCTCCCCTTAACGCCTTTCCACGCTCACACCATCAATTCTACCCTTCTAATTCGACCTACGTCTGCAATCGATGTTGTGTGATCCAATCATACCCTAAAGAAAAATTCTACTGCCCTTAACCAACAATAGGTGAACTTCAGTCGGCAATGGATGGATGGATCTCTAAAAAAGGGCAGCCCGGTGCACAAAGCATCCCGCATTCATGCAGGGTCCATGGAAATGCCGCACCCCAAGGGGTGTGATGTAGCTTAAAAGAAAAGAGGTCTTTGAAACTTTTGACAGAACAATCTATCTTTTTAAATGGAATAGGTATAGCCAGACCTTAAAACAGAAATGCAGAGACAATCGTCGACTTAGTCAAAAAGGGTCTTTGTTACTTCGGACACAGTCTGTACCTTTTTATATGGAATTGGATAACAAAGTCCCATCAATACAAAAAAAAGAAGCAGAATAATTTCAACTAAGTTTGATCCAATGAGACAATTTAAGTTTCTTCTGTAATTCTGTTGTGTCAAGACCACATGAACCATGCGTTTAGGATATTCTTACAAATACGGGTAACCAAGACAAACACAATATGATCAGCATATGGTTAATGCAGGAAGCAAAGTACAAAAGCTTTAGTGGTCTAAGCTCGTTAAGGAGTTTCAGGTCACAGCACAACAAGACTAAGAGCTCCATGACAGAAACTTTTTATCTGATTGGTCAAAACAGCAATGTCGACAGAATGCTGGTGATAATAATGGTAGTGATTTGTGTACTGTGTAGGCGCAGTTATCAGTCTGAAAAAACTATGCAGTTGTCTTAGATATTTTATGAAAGGGGAGCCTCGGAAAGACGGCAAAGTTGTCTCCGTGTGAGTCTGTGACCTATAAGTCACGGGTTTTAGTCGTGGAATAAATTATTGATGTCAAGTCAGGGTAGACTACCTACATCACACCCCTTTGGATGCGGGGCTTCTCCGAACCTTGTGAATATGGGATACTTCGTGCACCAAATTGCTTTTCTTAGCCATTTTATATTTTCTTTTTTTTATCATTAGTCATTTTATACTTTCATTGAAGATGAAGCTTCACTTTTCCGTTTGAAATGTTGATGGTCCCCAACATGAACCTTTGCATCTTTTCACAACATGAAGTCAAGGTCAATTACCTGAAAGTTATCATACAGGATGTATACAATCGGAACTAAGTCCGCACAGATAAGAAATAGCTCATAAACATGAGAACACTCCAGTAGCTTCTTCAAGCACACAGTTCACCGTCATTCGTTAAGACAAACAAGTAAATCCATAACAAAGACATTCCCCATCATTCATTTACGACAAAACAATTAAAGACAACAAAAAAATATTCCTAATTTCAGTATAATAATAGTAGACAAAGCTAGAAGATCTGCTGCAACTAAAAATCGAAAAGGTAGCCAGACAGCCTGGCCTAGTAATCATCCAAACCCACAAAAGAATGGCACTACTACTATTTTGGTGTTAACGAGATTCCTCTTTGACCATGATATTTTCAAATACTTTTAAAGCATTTTTAGCAATAAATTGTGATATATAGTATTTTTCTCATGCAATTTCTAAATATGCAAAATGAGAATTAAGAAATCATGTCGGAAGAAAATAAATGTGCTGACAACTCTGAGTTCAGTGAGGAAGTATTTCAAGACCAATAAGAGGAGTATGCATCCAAGAGACAAAAGTATCAGAAGGAGATTACCTAACACCAGCATCACCAACGATTCCAATGGCCATACCAGCAGAAAGTCCAGCAAGGCCACAAGCAAGACCAGAAGAAAGGTGAGCATAGCCATCAAAAAGATAATAAGACTTGGTTTTTGGGTTAATGCCAGTACTGATTATCACAGCTATAATCAATCCGTAAATACCCAAAACTCCAGCCATAACCACGGGCACAATAGACTTCATCACTAGCTCTGGCCTCATCACACCCATAGATGCCACTCCTACCCCACTCTTAGCAGTACCATAAGCTGCCCCCATACCTGAAAACATTGAACACAGACAAACAAACATAATTAGCATAAATAGCAGAATTTATTTTAGCAGCAATTCACACATGCTATTTTTACACTCATAACCTCATAGTAGAAAACTCTAGAGATCATAAAATTATAAGCAATTAAACAAAACTATCAGTTTGAACAATGTAGCTTTGTGATAGCAGATTGGATGCACCAACTGCCTTAAACTCGACCTATATATCACAAAAAAACAAAAAACAAAAAACAAACATCCTTAGCACCAGGATTGGAGCCGTGCACCCACTACCTACCTTTGTCTACAAACAACAACAACAATGGCTCAGTCCCAATCAAGTTGGGTCCGCTATATGAATCCTCACTGGCCATCTTTCTCCAATTAAATTCATCTCAAATCAATAGACCTACATCTAGACAAATTGTAAAAACCACAAAAAATATCACTAACAAACATAACTAGCATTGTGGATGAATGGCCATATAAGGAGACCAAGCATCCCCTTCATTGTGTATGCGGGGCTCAACACTAATACGTGTCAGATGTAGTTAGATAACATTCAAACTAAGTTTGCACGCATTATCACAAAGACAAAAAATAATACTAATGGGTGCAATGATACTTTAGCTTAAATATTGGATACACTTATGATTAGCATAAGATTCACAATTCAAACCCTAGATCTATGAAAGGAATAAAGAGATTTGAGGAAGAAAAAGCAAAAAGAGAGAAGAATAGAGTACAAACAGGAGAAAACTAAGGCAGCGGCAGCGCCGAGGAAGCCGAAGAAGGGAGCCGTTTCATCGCCGCTGAAAGTCGAAGCCATTGTTTTTGCAAAGTTGTTTATGGAATTGATCGGAGTAAGGAGAGAAGAAGGGTGAATGATCGGATCTGAGAAATTCCTGTATTTCTTCGCGTCTCGTGAGAGAGAAAATAAAGTGTTTCTTTTTTTTTTTCTTTTTTTTTTTGTGTGGTCTTAAAACGAATTTAGAATTGCGATCAACTACCCAGGAGTAGGACTTGCCCTGCACTATGCATATCTTCTTTCTTTCTTTAAACTAGTATATTTACCCGCGCGATGCGCGGATCAGTTAAACCAAAAAAAAATGCGCGGATCAGTTAAACCAAAAAAGTAAAAAATAAAGAGAGATATTGGAAACATATGTATATTGCATACTAAATTCATTGATCGCATTAAAAAAAATTAAACCAAAAATAAAAAGATGAATTTCGTTGGATTGCCTGTCTATATTTATTTGCTAGAGACCACCAATACCCCATAGCTGTTACAACATTCTTGAGTAATGCCACGTCAGTGCTTGACTTTAAAAGGATTAGTCCACGTGAAAATTCATAAATTTATATCTCAAGTAAATTCATGAAGACATCATTAACAAAAACATGATAGATGTAAGAGAATTTATCTAAGATAGTAAATTAGTTTTACTAATGGATATGGTCTGCATACACAGTACCTTTTCCAAACCTCACTTGTAAATTTATACTGGATATGTTATTGTTATAGTCTATAGCAAGTGTTAAAATAAATTTGTATCAGACACTTGTTGCACGGGAGAATAACGTCACTAATGCTTACCATATCCATTAGTATTCCAAATAACATCCATTACAAAGGCTTTTCCTTTAGCATATGACATTTCGACGTCTTAAATGTATGATATTTCAACCAAAATTATATTTTAAAAAAAATACATAACTACATAGTAGTAAGGTGGGCTTAGGAAAAAAATTCTGGACAAAAATAATAGTAAATTAGCATAAAAAAATCAGAGGAAAGGCTCAAAAGGGACCATTATTTGCACTGTAGGTTATTTCCCATTTCACGTTTGGCCGAATCGCACGTAACTTATGATAACTACACTAAAAATAACCAAAAAAAAAAAAAAATACAAAAAACAAAAGTCTAACTTTAAAAAAAAACTTAAAGGTTTTTTCCTTTCCGATCTTTTAAGCTTAATAGGTCTATAAACCATAAAACAAAAAATAGCTAACTGTTAGAAGATGAAAAACTTAGAGAAACTATCAAACCAATAAAGAATGTCATGCCAGGACGTGTTTTATTTATAAATTTATTCCTATGTTCACAAACCAAAGTGCGTTTGAAGCGCTAATAAAGAAGGTTATACTTCGTTGATCCTAACTTTATTCAAGAAATTTAAGAACAATAAAAAATAGTTCCTAAGGGGTAATCTACACAATATAATCAACTAATCGAAGCGATGTTTAAAGCCAACAACCATCCTTAAAGTTAAAAATATAAGTAGTGAAGGGCTGATTTGTTTTGTGGTTTTTCTCTAATTGCAACAGAGTAAAGCATGTAGAAAGGCGACCAATAAATACGATAGACATATACAACTAATTTTGTCAAAACAACTTTAAAAAATGCTATTAGATTTAATAACTACAAAAGAAGTATGGGATGGTCAAACAGAGCAGTGATGACAATAAATTATATAGCCTTATGCCAACATGAAAGGATCACCCTCTAAATTTTCACCTTGTTTATTCTATAGGAAGCTACAAACTATAATGACATGAATTTAAAACGGTATAATTTTCCGAATGTTCACCTTTTTTTAATCTAAGAAGAGCTGGAACATGAAAATAATTTAGAGAAACATTTTTTGTTAAGTCCACAATAGTTCTTGTTAGGAGCTCTAACATAACTCAAGTTAAAAATATTTCTATTTCATACTTAAACATCAAATTGCAAAACCCTAAAAGATTAATTTATTTTAAAGTAAAGTGTATGAGGAATCAACAAAGATAATTTAGACTTCAAACAACTAATTTATTGAGGAAGAAGTTTTTTGTGATTTTGAATTTTGTAACGTATTTGTTTCATCTTAATCATGTATTACTTTTGTTAAGATTTATACAAAAAAATTCAAATTTAATATTTGACATTCTCGCATATAATATGGATGCGCTTCATAATGACATACATGGTTTCAATGAAAAATTTAAAATTGTATAAACTCAAATAAGTTTAATTTCACTATTTTTTTTCCAACAGAGATATTTCTAACATTATTAGAATGTGCACAACTAATACACAAGAGCTTTATATAGTTAAAGAAAATTAAGGACATCACCAACGTTTTTTGTCGGATTATTTTTGGTCAATTGGAAAAAACGAATGAGGTCAAAAGAATGAAAAACTAATTTAAGCAACACTAAAGAACATGGGACAACTGTATTGGAACAAAGGGTCTGCATACCATACAAATTTTTCTCTTTGCCATTAGAATGTACACAAATAATATGATATGATTATGAAAAGTTAAAGAAACTTAAGGAGTTGATCAATAGTTTACGACGGAACAAAATGTCAGAGAGAAAAACGAATCAAGTTAGAAGAAGGAAAATCTAATTTACGGCAATCATTATATTTGTGTATTTTCATATGTCACAATAAATTTGAGTGTTCTTAACTTTAAGTAATATCATATGATTTATATTAAAAATCTATAAATAATCATGATAACAGTTCATACCTTTTTTATTCGAGCAATATTTAGGCCAATTTGATTCCGTATGGACTTGTTCTTGCGACCTCTGTTTCCATGTCAAAATGCGGTAGAAATAGAATTTGGTATGAGAAGTTATGGAGTCTTTTGGAAAAGCAAAGCCAAATTTAAGCGAGGCTAGTTGTCAACCCTCAATGTGATGAATCTGATGCACAACAAACACTATTTTTTGGTGACCTCATCCGATTCTTTCAGCGACTTCTGAAGCAACAATAACATGCTTGAAAACAATACTATTTTTTTAGAGAAAGTACTGATAAACCTAAAAGTATGAGAGCCTTGGATGCATATCACACCAATTAACAGCAGTTGAGATTGGCAGTTAATTGGAATATGCTATTTATCCAGATTTGAGCAGTTACCGATGGTTGCCGATCATATGTAGGTTTAGATAAAATCTATAATTTAGGGCAAGTGGGATATACATGTTCACAAGTAAAATCAGTTATTACTTCTTAAAAAATTAAAAAATAAAAATAAAAATAAAAATAAAAACTTAAACTTTTAGTTTAAAAAAATAGAATACTGAATTAGGAGTAAAGAGGTCTAAAAAGGGAGCCCCACTCTTAAACGTGCACACAAAAAAATAAAAATAAAAACTGAAAATTTTAGTTTACAAAAATAGAATATTGAATTTTGGAGTAAATTTTTTCTCCAAATAGAGGTCTAAAAAAGGAGCCCTCCTCTTAAACATGCACATAAGCTTTAGGGTACTTTTGACCTTTTCTTTGAATAACTGATATTATACTTGTTTTTTTTCTCAAAAAAGTAGGGGTATTAAAAAGTTAAAAACTCATAATATTTCTGACTTTTAAAAAAAACGCATGAATAGAAATAGAAAAGGTAAAAAAAGTAAATGCAAAGACTGGATGGTAGTTACAGAATTAAATATGGGAAGTTACAAATTGGAAGAAACTTTTTCTTTATTTTAGTAACAACAACTTTAAACAAAAAAATAACCAAAAATCGTGTGTTGAATGATTGTGCTAATTTGTAGGGATGGTAGTTGTTTTGTTTTTAATTAATAACAATGAATTATTTTTCTAATCTTTTGCTGATTGTTGGCCGAGGAATAAGATGTTTTTTTCCCCCGATTTTTTGCTGATTGTTGGCCAATTACTTCATTTACGTGATTTGTGGGCTCCACTTTGTAGGGATGCATGTTCTTTTTTGTTTAATTAAGAACAAAGATTTTTTTCCTGATTTTTTTAAGAATTTCGCTTGATTTACGTGATTTTGTAGGTAAAAGAAACAAACTCCAACTTTTTTGGAGTGTTTGTCTTAATTAGTTCCATGTGGCAGCCAAATGGGTGTTCCACTTGGCACTCAAATATTGATTTCTTGTGTTATTCTATATAGATAGATTAAAAATTAAATTAATTAAAAAGTGGTGCTTCATTCAAATCAAAAAATTTAATTAATAAAATTGAGCAAAATAAAAAATATATTGAGTTAAGGAAATTTTGAACCAATTGATAAATAAGTATTTTTAAAATTTTATATTTAATTTTCTTTAAAAAATATGTCTAAAACTATTTATAATCCTCTCATGAAATGTACTTTTTTTTAACAACAAGCAACAAGCTAACTAGTACTATATTTAATAGAACTATTGTGGGAGATACATTTTATATATTTTAAATAACACTTGATGTGCATGATCACTTTCTTATCAAGTATTATTAAAATACGTCAATCTCTTTATTCTTTCATTTTCTCAATTCAAGATTTATTAAACTCATAATATCTTCTTTGATTTTGAGATAGAATTATATTAGTAATTTTTAAAATTAAATAGAATATATTATTATTTAGATTTTCAATTGATCTTAGGTGTTTAGTTATCAAAAACATTAAGCTTGAAAGATTATTGTCAAGATAAATAAATAATTATTATGTGTTATGAAACAAATTCTCCAATAAGAATAGATATATATTTTAATAGTTTATAAGTTTGCTAATTTATTTATTTCTTTCTAAATATAAATTGACTTATCAAGAACTTATCTATAACTCTGTCAAAGAGAGATTGAATTTATATTTTATGTAACCAAAAAAATTGACTCCACCAAATCGACGTGGTTAGTTCGATTTTGGTTTTGGTGAAACTATATCAAATCGAACTATGAACACTTCCTAGTGACAAGTCCGGAGAAAAATTACTCCATTAGAGGCATAATTTGTTTGTCTAAGTTTCTTAGAAGCAAAAGTATTTATTTTCTTAAAAGTGTTAATTTAGAGAATTGAAGTGTTCAACCAAGCTTATGGGCAATTATTTTTTATGATAAAAATATCATTATCAAATATTTTTGTTCACCAAATTATCCCTATTTAATTTAATCTATTGTCTATTGGTTATAAATAAAATAATATCTTCTTTTTAATTGTTTATTTTTACGGTCTCTCATCATAGTTAAATCGATCAGTGTTGATTAAAATTAAAGCTTTTTAAAATGAACTGCAATTTTTCTCTAGGTATGAGTTTTAGAATATGTTTTTTCCATGTATTTTGTGAATCACTCTTTTGATTCTTGTGAGGTTGTTGCATTTTTCCCGAATGTATTGCTTCTTTTACTCTTATTACGAATTGAATAACTGTTCATGACGGTTATTGTGTGGCTGGTATATAATGTGCATGTTTCCATATGGAACTTTGATTATATAGAATGGAAAAGGATGCTAATGTATAGTAATTCTTACGGTGATCAATTTATATTTATTTGAATGACATTTGATATGTTTAAATAATCAAATACGTGATTTTTTCCTCTCTTTTAAAGGGTAGGGGGAACGGGATTAATAATCAAGACGAGCTGGGAGGAGTGAGACACTAATAAAGAATTATTTTGTGAAAGACTTTCATCAATTCTACTAGAACAAATTAAATCTTGGGACCAAATACTACTATACTATTCATTTCCCTTATTAAAGCTAGAGAGCATCGTGATGCACGTAAAATGATGCTCCAACTATTGGGATATATAGTATTAACTACGAGTTTGGATATAATATATTTGTTATGGAATAATTACTTATTTAATTACGAAAAAGTTTTAAAATAGGTCATATATTTGTCATGTCGTTTATTGTAACGACATGATCGCTCGTTTTGAGTATTGATATTCTGTTTGGTAGTTTAAGGTTTTGAATAGCTTCATATGATGTATTATGACTTGCGTGTATGGTCGATTTTGGTTTTCGAGTAGTTATCAATTTGGATGGATGACTCTCAATTGAAAAGCTTTAAGTTGGAAGAGTTAATCAAGGTTTGACTCTTGGGTAAACGAACTCGGAATCGGGTTTTGATTGTTTTGATAGGCTCGTATAATGACTTTGGATTTGTACGTATGTTCGAATTCGATTTTTGAGGTTCCTAGAAGAATCTGATACTATTTGTTGAAAGTTGACAATTTAAAGAACTTAAGAGTTCATAAATTTAACCAAGAGTTGACTTTAATGTTATTGTACTTCAATTAATGTTCTAAGACTTTATATAGGTCTATAAAGTGAATTGAACTTGTATCAAAGTTTGGAAGTAATCCAAAGTGCGTAAGTGTGACTCGGACTCTCTTTTGAAGGAATGAAGATTTAACAACTTAAGAGATATTATAGTCGGTTTAAGCTTGGAATCTATGTTGTTACGTTCTCGTGGGTGTTTTGAGGCTTTGAATAAATTTGAATAATGTATTTGTATTTGTTAGTATGATTGGATGGGGGGATCGAGTGTGTTTTGGATCATTGGATTGAGACACTAGTTAAGTTAAGGATTTGGAGTTCGACCATGGTCAATATAAGGTAAAGATGACATCTTTTTGGTGTTTTGAGTGCACGAGCAGATTCGTAGCGTATTTTATGATTGAAATGCATAATTTTTTTTAATGTTCAAGAGGTTCCGAATTAGTTATGGATGCCAAAATAAAGATTTTTTTAATTGCTATTTTTTCTGGTGTAAATAATTTGAAAAATACCAATTATGTTCCTGAAATCTCAAACTTCCTTTAAATTTTTAAAATATCATATCTCCCTCCTTTTAAGGCCAAAATGGTTAATTCACAAGGCTATCTTGGGTGAAATCTCGCAAGGATCATGTTGGGCTTATCAAATGTGAGTTTTAGAATCATCTAGAATCTGTTTCGGGCTGGGACAACTGTCGGGAAGAGGCGGTTTTTTAGGGAGTTTTTAGCTACTTTATTGGCGTAAGGAATCGTAACTCGAATTTATGATTATAACATGAAACTATTATTGATTGTGGCTTTAAATCAAGGAATCTTAAAGAAGAAAATAGGGTTTTGGCTTGAAGGATAAGAAAGTGCATTTTGGGAGTTTTGTCAAAAAAAATCTAAAGTGAAACATGAAGATTTGAACCCCGATTTGGAGTTGATTTTGGACGAAACTTGTATACTTGGACTCACATTAGAATGCGTTGTCGGAATTTATGAGTTTTGTCGGATTCCAAGGTGCAAGCTTGAGTTGACTTTTTGGTTGACTTTGAGTATTTGATTAAATATTTGACATTTATTATTTGAGTTTGATTCCTATGACATTATTTGATGTTATTGAATTATTTACTACTAGATGCGAGTTGTTCGAAGGTCAATTTGCGCTTGAAGCCATTTTTGAGTATGGATTTGGCTTTTTGATGTAAGTAACATATCTAAATTTGGTTTGAGGGAAAATTTTCCTGTGGAAAATGATACTTGAGATGTTTTGGGAGTGATACATGCTAGATAATGGGCGTGTGTGCGCACATCAATATATTCATGATCCAGATAGACTTTAGGCTACTATCAGACTTATTTTCTATCATGCCTCGTTATTTTCGTATTTCCTTCTCTACTTGTATGGCTACTTGAGCTGTTAATCATGCTAGAGATCATGTCCACGCTATGTGCTTACCCATTAAGTCATGTTAAGGCCATTGTTGCTATTTTGAGCTATCACCTTGATTGTAGTCATATTCTAAGTAATAATTTTTTAAGGCCATTGTTGCTATTTTGAGCTATCACCTTGATTGTAGTCATATTCTAAGTCATAATTTTTCATCCGCATGATTATATCTCGGTCTATATACATTATTTGTATGTCATATCGCATGATGTTGATGCATTCTCTATGTGAAACTACTTGGATTGAGTTCTATAACACGTGAGCCATTAAGACTTGAGCGGTTGATGACTAATGTGGGTCTTAGAGTCGTATTGTGATTGATATTTGAATCAGGTTGCACGCCACAACAGATTGATATTTGGGTCGGTTGCACGCCAATATAGTTATTGATTGTTGGCTTATATTTGAACATCGCTTGGGCAAGGATTCTCCCCTCTGAATTTTGGTTTTCATAGTAAGCGCATGCGCATATTCATATATATGCTTTGGTGAGGGGAATTTTTGACAGGCACTCCTACAGTTCCGAGTGAGGTTATGTGTGTGATGGTGATGGGTACCGTGAGCATGCTGAGTGTGAATATACTTGATGGCTTCACTGTGATGCTATTGTCTCGACATATATATCTGACATCTAGGCATAGCGATGTATTTTTCTCATGCTAGATAGTAAATGGAATATCTTACTTGTTATTGAAAATTTGGAAATTATAGTTTCCATTGATAAACTTATGTTTTAGTTATTTTGGTAGTAAGATTTGGGCTTTGATTGTTATACTTGGAAAGCATGTCTAATTGTTGTATTTGTGAACAAGTTGAACATGATATCTTTGGTGTTGTTTACTTTACTGTCATCATTATAACATGCATTATTATTGAGTATTGATGTTCGACACTGACCTTCTTTCGAGCTCATCACCGCTTTTAGTCCGAGATTAGGGTTGTTACTTATTGAGTATATGAGGTCGGTTATACTCATGCTACACTTCTACACTATGCCTACAAAAGCTGAGTCGTTGTGGATGATGGGAGCTGACATTGAAGATGTACCTATTTTTCGGATATAGCTACCACTTGTCCATGGTAGTTTTGGACTCGTACTCTTTGATTTCTTTCCATCCACTCGTATGATATATTAAAAACTCGGTATCACATGGGTATCAACAGCTTGGGATGTTATGGATGAGGAGTAAGATGTGGTTTACGTGTTGTGGGGGTAGCCTAGTCTGAAGGATTTGAGGCCATGTTCAGACTGTAACTTGGGCTAGGTAGTTTTAGTTGTGTGAGTATGTGCATTTGGACTTATGTGTCCGGTAGAGTCCCAAGAATTGGGATTGATGACTCAGTGAGTTGCAAGCTATATGATGAGTATTATGTGACTGAGGAATATGCTTAGATAATCTGGGATATGACAAGGAGGATTTTGCTTGGGATACGAAGGGCTAGATGTTTAATTTTTGCCTTAATGTGTTGTACGATCTTGAATTATGAGTATGTTATAGATCTTTTAGTTGCACATTAGTGGAATGGAGTATTCTTATGTCTTGTTGATGATTTTAGCCTCGGAGAGATTAAGCGATTGCATAGTAGCGGCGACCATGATGGGGTCATAAAGAGATGCCAGTTTGAGGCTAAGCATGTAGGTTATCACATGCGGAGTGGTCTATGGATGTGTGATCCTTCTGATATTTTTGTAGAGTATTTTCTTTCCATTAGTGAATTATATGTGTTGCAATTTGAGCTTGAATCGCTTGAGGAAGTTTGCACGACTGTCACGAGGATGGATATGCGCTTAGTAAAGAATTTGAGGTATCTTATAATTAGGGCTATATGATTTTACGAAGGATTTAGTTGAATTACAATGCGAGATCATGGCAGTTATGGAGAAAGGGTATTGTGGGTTATCAGATGTTATATTCTATGGCTTCAAGCTAAGTAAGGGAGTCTGCTATCAACAATCAGATTGGATGGTTATGTGTTATAATAATTTTGGTTTTGATGCATAATTATGGATCAGTTACGACTTGATGGGGGATGACTTAAAGGTTAGTGCGAGGAAGGAAACTGCAAGGTACATGATGTACTATACTACTTGGGTATATGGAAACCTTGGAATAATTTGGGTTTGTTATTCCTGGTGGGTATAGTATGAAAGGAGGAGGGATTCACTTAGTTGCTTAAAAGCGAGGTTACTTCTTTAGGTGTTTGTGTGCTAATGAAGCACAAGTCGTTCGGCTCGTATAGCGGTGCATAGGAGATTTGAGTAGATTGGATGACTCTCGAGAAATTTCTAATGAGTTCAAGATTCGTATCTGGTTGAGGATTTTTCGTATTTGTATAAGGCTAAAATCTGAGACTTGCATTGGGTGGTACTGAGAATTGTGGTATTTCACTATCATTAGTAAACCTATATTTCTATATCAAAGATGTTAAAGAAACAACTTCAAATTCACAGAAGGGCTCTTTAGAATGGGTATCTCGATTGTAGTATTATTGAGTGCTTAAGAGGGAATACAATGGCTTATAGGCCCTAGGATGACGTGGTTTCATATACTTGTTGCAATTCTTTTTAAGCAAAATAGCGTAAATGGCACTTATACTTGTGCCACTTTGTCATCGCAGTCCCCTTATTTCACGTAGTTTCAATCAGGCCCTTGAACTTGTTTAAAACATTAATTTTAAATACCTCCGATACGTGTGCTATCACTTGCGCTGATATAAAGGACACATCATATGCACCTCAGATAAATTAATGCCATGTCATTATTTATTTTTACAAAAAATACTTTTTAATAAAATTATCAAACCCGTCCTTTCTTCTCCAAAAAAATCAAACCTTGCTGCTCTCTCTCCATCATTCTATCTCTGCCTCTTTCATCCGCCACCGCCACTATCACACACCGCTGCCCTTCCTTTTCCATATGAAAATACTTAATCAAACCTATTTCATTTTTTTGTCCTAATTTTTCTTCATTACTATAATCCATTCAACCAGCCATGGTGTTTCTGCTGCCACCATCGATCCATGGTGTTTTTGCCGCCACAACAATCCATTACTACAATCCATACAATACACGCAAGAAGCAGCACCAAAAAATTCAAAAAGAAAGAGAAGAATGTTTCACTTTCCTACCTCAAAATCCTTATTGACCCCTTCACCTATAGTTGAAAAAATTTCATTGCTATTTATTATCATTGTTGAAAGTGAAGGTGTTGGGTTGAAAATGCTATAGTTCACAACTAATATTCCAACGTCCTTTGGTCGAATCTTCATCTTTTCGAACAGTTCATCGAGTGCTCTGAACATAACCATTGATGCCTCGGCTCGGCCTTATTTCATGGTGGCGGTGTTTTTCGACGATCCAATGACTTTTGGGATGTAGGTTTCGTCGCTAATTCCAGAGGATTCTAAGATTCTTTTCTGAAATTCGAGACTTGGTTCGTCGAATTTGTCAGATTTTGGCTTGGAGACTTATTTCAAGCTTCACCGTCTCTTAATTCTCCGCGATAAATTATTTTTGTATAAGAATAATTTTTTTTCATTTTTTCATTTTATTTTTTGGTATTTTTAATTAGAATCATAAACTTTTACTCGCTTCTTAAAGCGTGTAGTCACGTATTTTATCCAACTCAGCAAAGCAAATGCCATATAGGCTTGGTCAATGGTCAGAAGGGCTTCAAATATTACAGTTCGAAAGGGTAGAGGTGTCTAGATGAAACTTCACTAAGCTTGGGGACCGGGATGACTAAGTGGCACAAGTATAAATGTCATTTAGGCTATTCTGCCGTCTTTTTATGATGCCAAAATAGGGAAGAATAGTGTGCATAATTAAATAATGTGCACTGATTAAGAGGGAATACAAATTCAGAGGGAAACTTAAGGTTTTTCTGGTTCACTGTCTGGTTCTGTGTAGCTTTTTCTGGGATTTTTAATTGTAAGTTTGTCATCATCAAAAAGGGATAAATTGATAGGTTACAAGTACTCTGTTTTACATTTTAATGATCTACAAACTTACTGTCAAGAACCAGATAAGGAACCGGTTACATATCCTTAAGACTTTAAGATCAAAAGTTTCCAGCTTGGGTATGCTTCAACTCTTTAGAGTCGAAGGAAAAGCCGAGGGAATAGGTCACTACCAGCTCCCGAGGTAACTATACGAAGTTAACTCTCCAGCTTGAAAAGTTGTTGCCTGCACATGCTACTGTACATGAACATTGCAACAGTTAACTTTCTGAGGAAGGCTTTTTACGTGCCTTGCTTACATCATTGTAAGTGATGTCACATATGTACTAATAACATCAAGAAAGGTAAAACAAAAGCACTCAAGCTCTCTCACGTAATCTTGATCATCCAGCAAGCAATTCTCAAAGTACATCAAGAACAAAGAACAACACGACTACGGATCAGTTCCCATAATAAGTTATTTTGTGTCCTTAATTGAGTTGTAACTTTGTAATAGTTCTTCAAGTGTAATTCCTACTTAGCTTGTTTAGAAGTATTCTGTTGGAAACCCTTTTGTAAATCTTAAACCCTTGTGTTTGAGTATTGGCTATAGTTAGTGAAGTTGTAAAGTCTTTGTAATAGAGTTATTACAAAGTGACTTGTAATAAAGTATTACACGTTAGTGAGGGATTACGTGGTTAATTCCTAGGTTACATAGGTTGTAATCTAAAAGTTGCTCAGTAGTGAAGTTGAAATCCTACAAGGGTAGGTCGTGGTTTTTAATCTCATTGAGTTGGGAATTTTCCTTGTAAAATTCTTCATGTCATTTACTTACTACAATGTGCGTGTGTTCTATTGGAACTGATAGAGAACCTGGTTCTCTGTATAGTTTGGTGGACCCTTATATTATATCAATAAAGATGTGCAGAAATCCATAACCACCCGTCAAATCAATAACTCATGGAGTTTCTCCACTTCACAAGAATTGTTACCTTATTCTGAACTAAATAGTGACATTTTTTCTTTAATATACCTTACATAAATCTAGTCGCACCGATTTCATGTCCAATAAACTCATCTCACCCACTACAAGCTACTCAGGCAATAAGCCACCTTAAACACTTACTAAGATTTCATATCACACCATCAATGCACTAACAAGCTATAACTCGATAATGACATACAAGGAAGAATGGACTCCGACAAAGAACTACCCAGCCCGAGTAATGAATAAAACGGCCAACATATGCTATGAACCTTCCTTAGAGGTGAGAAACAAGACACACAAAAAAATATAGGTAACCATACTTAACATCTCACTGTTACGATGTGCAACCCGATCCACACATGATACCATGACAGTGTACAACTCGATCCACACGTGATACCATTGGGGTGTGCAACCCAATCCAAAAATCATAGTCATGGCGGTGTGCCACCTGATCCACACATAACAATTAATAAGGAAATACCCATAGAGCCCTAATGCGCATACCTCTAAAATGCCCACATATCGACAACCAGTATGCCAAGTACATAAATACAACATTGTGGTGACGTATAATGCTATGCGCTACAAAACCAGTGCACAACTAAGTGAAACTAACGACAAGCTACACATGGACACAACACACGCGTGGATAATCAAGTCACCTTACAACCTATATGGAATGACAAAGTAGCACTTCAAATAGACGAGGCGAGGAATATTTTCCACTATGCTCGTAGAATCATCCATAAGGAATGTTATGTTGAATGAACACATCGGACCTGATGTAGAGTATACATTCACATTAGATCTACTAACGGACCTCAAGTCGAGTCCACTCATCCCATATCGGGCCAATAATATTTCAAAAGATCCACAATGACGCCATTCAGGACACATACGAGTAGATGACCATCCGGAACAACCTTTCACAATCCACAACCAAAGGAATAGAGCGCCACTCAGATATACACTCTCCAATCAGCAATAATTCTGGAACCTTCATACCCAATTTCAGTCTCTAACAATTCAATTGACTAACACTTCACACTTATACAACATTCTCGTGGGATATACTCCCACAACCTTCTGCGCCAAGTAGCAAAATCTGAACATCAATGGCCATCGACCATGCTATATCTATAATGCAAATCAAGAATCCGCGAATCAATACAATATGCCTCTTACACAGAACCATGTTCTCATGCTACACTAAGATAGCACGAGCATACTCTAAACATCTAAAATCGTCTCCCTGCTCTTCCAAGCTATGACATTATTATCAAAACTTAACTGCAACCATAATCCTCAACTTCCAATCTCCATCTGCTCACTGCACATATCGTGCTTCTACTCAATAGTACAAGAATTTCATCGTAATTACCTAAACTATCACTAAAGTTAGCACTTCATCGGCTCGAAACCTTTCACTTAACTCATTTCAGAAAAAAGAATCGCCAACCAACCAACTTTCCATAACCGCAAAAAATGCAAATCTCAAGTCGCGGTCTAAACTATCATAACTCTTCCGAAATCCATTCACACATAACCAAGCCATCAGATTCAAATACCTCCAAATCAATCGAACCACGGCGGCTTTCAAGCCAGCACATACAACCAATAACCGTTTGTATAGACTTACCACACCGAGGAACTGAGTATTTCCACAACCTTGCTAAATCCTTATGAAATCCATAAAACTAACTTACAATATGTGGGAATTACTTACCTTGAAATAGATGATGAAAATCTCCTATTCAAGAGCTCCAAGGATCGCCCAACCAAGAGAAAATTAGATAAGAGTGAGCCAAATCCTGTATTTAAACAAAGAATTTTGCCCGGGATCATTGCACCTGCGGCCAAACAGTCGCACCTGCTTCTGCGAGCCTGCTTCTGCAGAATTTTGATCGCATATGTAGTCCTTCACTAGCCCCGCCCAGCTCCTTTTCTGTGGAAGATTTGGTAGCGCTTGTGAAAGTGCATCTGCGCCTGCAGAAGTGCATCTGCGCTTGAGCCTCTACATCTGCGGAAGGCCACGCCTCTTCACTTTTTCGCTTATGCACTCCACTGGCCGCATTTGCGAGCTCGTAGATGTGAAAATAATCTCACACCTACGGTCACAACCCAGGTCATTCAGAACCGCTTCTATGACCCCTTTGTCGCTTCTGCAGTTCCGCACCTGCAACCAAAACCTCGCAGGTACGATCACCTCAAAAACCTTAAGCTTCAATAATTCTTTAAGTCCAAAATTCGACCAGATTCACACTCGAGGCCCCTGGAACCCCATCCAACCATACCCATAAATCCTAAAACATGATACAAACTTAGTCGAAGCCTCAAATCATGCCAAACAATATCAAATTACGAATCGGCCTTTGTTTAAACTTTCAAACTTTGGCGTAACTCATCTGATTCATACTTAAACATCCCGGAGTGACGCCAAACTAGATGCATAAGTCACAAATTATAATACGAACATATTCCAAGGCTCGGAATCGAAAACAGACATCGATAACACCAAAGTCCACCTCAAGTCAAACTTAAGAATCTTTAAAACTTTCAAAATGCCAACTTTCCAACATAAGTGTCGAAATTCTCCCGGATACTCAATCCGAACATATGTCCATGTCCGAAAACATCGTACAAACCTATTGGAACCTCCAAATCATGATTCCGTGATTATTTACTCAAAAGTCAAACCCTAGCCAACTCTTCTAATTTAAAGTTTCTGAATTGATAATTTCCTTCTGAATCAACTCCAAACTTCCTGGAATTCAATTCCAACACACGTACAAATCATAATACATGAAGTGAAGCTACTCAAGGCCTCAAACCGTCGAATGAAGCGCTAGAGTTCAAAACAATTGTCGGGTCGTTACAAAATCCGTGTTTGAACTTTGAAGAGCTGATTGTTGAGGGTGTTGAATTGACAAATTAGGGATTTAGGATTTCAAGCAGTAATTTATATATTGGGGTAAAAGTGTAAAATAATAATTCTTTATGGAATTATGATTTATCCGATAATAAAATTGAGTAATCCGCCCCCAAACCGTTAAATCATTAATTATAAAATTTCAATCTGATCACCAACCATTACCCCGATAACTCGATATCAATAAGCAACAAGCCAATTTGGCAATTCTATTACAGTTCGGTTTTGAACAGTCATACATTGCAGAATGAACACACCTGTAATGCTCCACATTATAAATCTAGTTCAACAAGCGCAATCCTAATATATAGTATGCCACTTGAACTATACTTTCAAAAATTGCCTTTACCTTGTAAGTAGGAGTGCCAAACGGGCAGGTCGGGTCGGATATGGTTCGGTCGAAACCGGGTAATAAAAAAACGGATCAATTATCCGATCCAACCCATATTTAATACGGATAAAAACCATGTTAACCGCCGGATAATATGAGTTACTCATATTATCCACGACTTCTTGTGTATGATTACTTTTGGGAGAATTATTAGTCTCCCTAACTTGAGGAACCCCCAATTTGAGGTTTTACAAATGCAAAAGTTAGACCCATTAGTTATCCATTGGTTACTCATTGGTTATCCATTTTCTAAATGGATAATATGGTTCTTATCCATATTTGATCCGTTTTTAAAAAGCTCATTATCCAACCCATTTTTTGATGGATAATACGGGTGGTTAACCATTTTTTTTAACCATTTTGCCACCCCTACTTGTAAGCATAATACATATTACTTTAATCACCATTGTAAGCAAATTCTTCGACAATAGTTTTTAGAATATTTGACCAGTATTCTACATTTTATAGCTCCCCGTGAGACAGTTGCTATCGAAAGAATGCAGCATTGAACTCTTTCTATATACCCTAGTAACATTAAATCCTTATAGCACATCTGCGAAACCCCCACTAACTTTTGTCACCAAATTATAATATGCTTTGCATTCTCTGTACAACTTAATTATTGTTGCTACAATGTATATGAATTCTTATTAAGAATCCAAATATCCTAAAAGTACTCAATATTAATGTATGAAGAATCAGTAGAACAACTCTTGTTTTTATCATGACTAACAATTTCAGCAGCAAACTTCTTGTCTGAATGAGCTGATGATTCTTTACTGGCATATTGAGAAAAGTCGACAGGCTCAGGTACATAAGGAGCAACAGCACTTCTCACCAAAGCCCAATTCACACCCTCGAAAAATGGATGTTGTTTTATCTCAGTGGCGCCCCTCTTATATGCGATTCTCTTTTGTGGCTCCTTGACGAGGAGCCCTCTTATAAGATCTTGAGCCATGGAACTCACTTGTGGAGCATCTGGAAATCTTAATGGTTGGCCTACTACATTAAACAGCGTGGCGCGATTTCCAGAACCTTTAAATGGAGTTGTCCCATGCAAAAGTTCGTACAAGAATATACCAAAAGTCCACCAATCTACTGCACTACCATGACCCTCACCGCGGATTATTTCTGGGGCTAAGTATTCATGAGTGCCCACAAATGACATTGAGCGCACATTAGTTGGCTCTGCCATTAGTTCAGGGAGTGATCCTCCCACAAACAGCCCAAAATCTGATTTAGACTTGCGATTCTTCTTGGTAGGAAGAATGCGAGGGAGAAAATTTGATGGTTGCATACAACCCTGCATTGCATTCTCATCATCTAAGATGCCTCCTCCTCCGCCGCTTTTAGAATTTGTGTTACTGCTATAATTCCCTCCTGCATGTACAGATGAAGACTTCACAAGAGTTGGATTGACGGAGCAACGGAGTGACAGATCAAAATCAGACAACATAATATGACCCTCAGCTCTCACTAGTACATTTTCTGGCTTTAGATCTCTGTATACAATTCCTAGCATATGCAGATATTCAAGTGCCAACAATACCTCTGATGCATAAAACCTGCAAAATTAATTATCAATCACAGTTAATCGATTTTTCAGGAAGGTATTTTTAACTATGTTGCTCGGACTCTCCGAAAATATCGATAGGTGCGTGTCGGATCCTCCAGAAATAGCGTATATTTAGAGGATCCGACGCGGGTGCGGCAACTTTGGAGAATCCGCGCGAAATAGATTTTTAACATATATCAACTCCAGATACCATTTATGAGTTACTTCAATCCAAAGCATCAAACAGATCAAGTGAAATAATTTAAATCATTAAATGCCCTTATATCAAGATATAAGAAGGTTTGGATGTATTAATTCTAGACCATATTGAGTTAGTGAATAATGATATATTTCTTTACTGGATTTTCAAGTACTGGAGAATCTATCGTTAGAATGTGGAAAACTGATAAGATAGATTAAGTATAATTTAGCGCTTCAAATTCATAATATTAATAGAATTTCATCAGTAACAGATTTAACTTCTTCACGAAGTAGCAAGTAAAACCATAAGTTTCACAATTGTTTCTCTCCCACGTAATGTTAGTACTCGCATTTAATTGCTTATACAGACTTTTCTGGACAAAGATTATCACGATCAAAGACAAAGGTTCTCTTATCAAACTGATCATGTTGAGAACCAACTGAGTTTCCTCATTGGCAGGAAAGACTATCGATAATAAGAATATAAGAGAGACGCGCCTAATAGACTAGTCTTTTGGATTGAGCTATCCTGATCAGTCTATAACAATTGATATGAGAGGATCAACTGACTCGGAATGGTCGCCTAGACCTGTGGGGTTGCAAGCTGTTACCAACTGGTTTGAGTGACACGACATAAGAACAGGCTTAAACTAAGATGCATTTGCCAAAAACTATAGAGTAACATGATATGAGAACAGGCTGATTGATTTAACATGAGAAGAGCGGAACTAATTAACATACCTAGCAGCTTCCTCAGTAAAATGCTTATTGGGCTGCTTTTGGCGGAGAGAGTGAAGGTTACCGCCACTACAGAACTCCATGACTATGCAATAGAACTTGTCAGTCTCAAAGTAGGAATACAACGTGGGCAAGAATGGATGATCAAGAAGACCAAGAATCTCCTTTTCTGTTTGAGCTCTAAGCAATTTATTTCTACTTGCTAGAGATCCTTTATCCATGACTTTCATGGCAAAGTAAGTGTTCGTTCCTCGGAGTTCCACAAGGTAAACACTTCCAATATCACCATAGCCTAGGCGCTTCAACAATCGGAAATTGCTAAGGTCAAGGGGAGATGATCCTCTTGAAGAAACAGAGTTAATGGCATCCCATCGAACATCACCACCAGTGTGGGGCTTGAGAGGTGCACTACTGGAACTCTCTAAGCTATCGCTACGTGTACTTGGCTTCATGACTGTCTTTGGGCTAGGCAAGTTGTAGGGATTAGTTGTAAAAATATTATTAATAGCCTCATCATTTCTTGATTCACGTGGCTGGACATTATCGGTTAGACTAGCATTGTTTTTGGAACTCTGATCTGTAGGAAAAAGTGGTTGATGCTGCAATTCAGGACCAGAGTTTGCACCATTTTTTAGCAATTGCTCTGATGTGTTTTGATTATATGGTATGGTAGAAGTGGAAGTGCAGGCAGCCTTGACAGTTTCGTCGCTCTTTCTGGACTGATTTGCAGCCTCTAATGGCATATTGTTCATCTGCACCAATTGATAAAATCCTTGAAACGTAAGTAGTGAACAAATAATTAATAACATGGTACAAGCAACAATTGGCAAGCAAGAGGAATATAGTACATAATTCATGATCATTATAGTATTCTGGCCAAAGAACTCGTGGAATTTAATACTATTACTATTACTCAATGAAAGCTGCAGACTATCATGTTTGTGACCTCCAGGTCACGGGTTCAAGCAGTAGAAACAGCATCTTGCAGAAATGCCAAAAAAGGTAAGGTTGCATACAATAGACCCTTATGGCACAGCCCTTCCCCGGACCCGCGCATAGCGGGAGCTTAGTACATCAGGCTGTCTTTTAATTACACAATAAGATTTTAGTAGCATGAAAGCTGCAGACAAACATTGAATCATGAAATTTCTGAAAATAAAATTTGGAACTCTTGCAAATATTTATGTATTCGAAAAGTTGTACGTAATAGATTATCGTTTAGATTATTATTTTTTGGTCAGATTCCTTGCCTAGGTTGTAGATTGAAGCATTTGTCCAAGAGGATAAACTACAATTGTCAGATAAAGAATAGCACATAAAACTATTAACCTCAGATAGCTCTCCAGATTTGGGCTTTGTGTTAAAATTCAATTAGAGAAAGAACCTGCCATAGCAGAAATTAAGTAATCAAATTCATCAATGTTAGCGATATGCAAACATGAAAAATAGAATACAAGCATGAATGAAAGGAGGACAAACCGGATGATTGGAACAAACATATATTTTGCTCTATACTCATTCATTTCATTTCTTCATTAATCCCAGCTGATCATGTGTGGAGCCAATAGGTTGATTATAGTATTTTAATCAATCAACATGGAAAATCGATTCAACTAAGGGATTGTGTTTTTCTATCCTCGTCTCTAAGAAAATTGTCATTGCATCATAATCATCACATTATTCTTGTTATTGGTTTTGAAGGCCATTTGGAGAGAAAATGGTGGGAATGAGGAGAGAGAAGAAAGTCAGAAAAATAAATCCATGTCTATTTATGTTATACTATAATTAATAGAGAATAATAATAATATGACTAAGTTGACAAAGACCAGGAACAACCACAGACAACGTGGTGAGAGGAAAGAAAGATGAGGGTGGAAACGGTCAGCTTTCTGCCACTGCCCAGATTAGGGATCTTAATTATCGCCTTTAAAATCTCTAAGATTATTGGCACATAACATTCTCTATGCCACGTCTCTCTTTTTTATTTACGCAATTTTGCTTTGAGACCTTTTTATGAAAGAACAATTACTACGTGCCTCTCATCAATTTTTTTATACAAGACAAACTTCAAATTTAGCATGAAGGTGTTGCCAACTAGTATGTAGTTATGTACCCAAAAAAAGAGTCTTCCAACTAGTACTCACTGCCGGCTCTAATGCACAAACCACTAAGACAATTGCTTTAGGCTCCAATTTTCGGGGCCTATTTTCCAATTATTGCTATTATGAAAGATTTTTTCGAGTCTATATACATAGATTATATATATATTTACTGTGGCAGAATATCATAGGTTAACTAGCACACAATCACACATAAAGCAAATAGAGAAGAAACATCAACTTAAGGATTTGATGAGGTTCAGCTAAGCCTAATCCTCAGACTAAAAGCAGAGAGAATTTTTCACTATTAAAGAGAAGAAAAGCACACTACAATCTCGGAAATTGACCCGTGGATCGTGGTAGTGGGTCACGTGGAGCTTAGTTCGAGGGAGAGATTGTTGGGTGTGCGAACAAAGTCTCACGTTGGTAGCTGAAAAGATTGGAAGTCTACATATAAGGTTAGGGATTTGTGTGGCCTTTTCGGAAAAATCGTGCGTGCTTGGTCCAAAGCGGACAATATCACACTATGTTAAGAGTAACTTTGGGTCGTTTTAGCCCAACACACACACACACACACACACACACACACACACACATATACATATATATATATATATATATATATATATATATATATATATATATATATATATATATATATATATATATATATATATATATATATCGAATATTTGTAGTTTAAAAGATAATTAGGTGGACAACTATTTGAATTAATTCTTTTATTTTTTTTTCGAAATATTAAATTAAGATAGATATCATATTTTTTTTAAAAGCCTCGTATGAATACTTAGCTTTAGGCCACAAAATATATTGAGCCGCCCCTTCTAGTACTCGGAGGTTGTTTTCAACATTTAACATTGAAAAATAGCACAAAATAGTATTTTATTCACCTAGTATGTATTGTTGTTGTCACTCGCGGACCTACGCTTGTGGGTGGGGGCACGGGCGCCCGTTGGCCTCGGTAAAAATATTGTATATATATTTTATATATATAAATTAATACAAGAAGGATCCCTATAAATATATTATGTTGCACCCTCAATCACAAAGATTGGGTAGAAGAGTTGGTTTGTTGAATAGTTGGCTTCTTTAAGACCCAAGTTCAAATCTTAGGTTCAACAATAAAAATAATAATTTTGATTGGGTCTCATTTGGTAATTTCAACGCCCCTACTATAGTGTATTTGATTTAGTTTTTTTTAATGGACCCACCCCTTTTACTTTTAGTTAAATGCCTTTATCAAAAGTTTCTTCTACAATTATCTCTCTCCACACAAACAACTTCTTCCTTAATTTTCAAAGCTCATATGCAACCACTAGTTATTAGTCCACCTAAAGTTATCGAGTAATTATTTTTGTCGTGACCTTACTGCTTATAAATATTGTTAAGGTACTGTTACAGTGCATCCACTACCTTTAAATCTTGGGTCCGCCTCTGATTGTTATCTGTATCACTAAATTAATTTTTACTCAATAAAACAAATGAGAATAGTTCATTGATCAGAACATTATTCCCCACCGTAAACATTTTCTACGAACCACTTTAGATTTAAAACATTTTCTTACTGTTGTGAAACCACCCTCGCATGTGTTTGCGGTCACCACTAGTGTTTCTGGTAATAATCAGGTAATGTTTGTCACGCTTCCTTTTTACCACCTCAAGGAGTATATAAGGAAATTTTTTCAATTAAAATGACATAAATCAAAATAGAATTACTTTATTTAAATTAGAGTGGTCATTTGAAATAGTTTATTTGGTGTCCCAAATCACCAATTTATTTTAGATCCCAAATCGAGGAAATAGACTTTATGTTAAAGTCTGCAAATCGAAAATTCAAGATAAGGAATTCTGTTAACCCGGGAGAATATGTTAGGCATTCCCGGGTTCCGTAGTTCGAGCACGGTCCCTTAAACTATTAATACTTGGCCTATTATCTAATTTACTACATGCTTTAAAACTATTGTGCATTTTTAGCCGTATAACCACTTTTAATTAATTTAACCGATTTTAGAATTTATGTAATTATTTATTGAACAAGTTACGATTGTCGTACACTTGCCGTTTTGGGACACACCACAAACTACGCTACATAAAATGCACCTCTAATTCGCGATATGTTTTATTTTTATTAATGTTCAAAGTTGTTATGATCGGATCACATGAAATGTACACCCGAATTTGAGAATTAGGTATCATGACTATGCCACGGGAATCGTACCCATAATCACGTTAATTTATTATAAAGCGTGCCTAAAGCAAACAACGAATGTTCAAAGTATTTTCTACACTAGTTATGAATATCCAAAGTCTTTTTCACACGGGTTTGATATTAATGTGAGGGTCATAGCTTATGAGATTTAATTGTAGATGACACACCTCAAATTGTTCAAGATTTGCTAATTGTATATATATGCTTGGGGTAGATACTTTTAGCCTTTATTCATTTTTGAGTAAGAAAATTGGGCCAGCAATTAGTTATTTGGTTAGGGGTCAATTAGCGTTTAAAGCTGCATTGGGCCTCTAATTTGGCCTAGTCCGATTTTAAATCAAAGACTGGACCACGTTGGGCTCTCGTCCCGTACTCCAACTATCAATGCGTAGGGGGATCTAACGGAATTCCGATCAGTAGTCCCCAAATATAAATACCAATTACTGGAGAAATCTACCGAGTGTATTCCCGTAGTTCCATATAACTGTGTAGGGGAATCTACCGAGAATCTACTCTGTACTCCCAAAGTAAATGTGCGGGGGGATCTACCAGGAATCTAACCCGTACTCCCAAAGTAAATATGCAGGGGGATATATCGGGAATCTAACCCGTAGTCCCAAAGTAAACAGACAAGGGGAAGTTGCCGGAATCTCACACTCCCAATGTAAATACACAACAACAACAACAACAAAGTATTTAGAGAAGGTAAATTTCATATTAAGGCAACAAATAATTCTAGCCTAGCATGATGCACATAGTTCAGGTAAACATGGTGAACAATTAAAGCAATTAAATCACTTAGACATGCTTTCCTAAGCTAACAACATGCTTAATAGTACAAGTAATAAAAGCAGGAGAAGAAACATACTAATAAGTACTTAAAGAAAATCGGATTTTCAATAATTTGCACAAATACGTACTCGTCACCTCACGTACAAATCATTTCAATTACCAAATATATCAAACCTAAGGGGAAGGTCCCATATACAAGGTTAGACAAACCACTTAACTCGAACCCGCTCAATATCAACCCGATACCACGTCTTTACTACGAGTACTTGACTCCAAATGACTCAAATCTATTCAATTCAATTGCATAATATAAATAACACTTCAAGTAACTAATTCTACAATTAAATTTCAAGCTATTACACAAAATTATATAAAATGACCAAAATGCCCCCAGGGCCCACGTCTCAAAATCAGGTAAAATTTATATTTTTAGAAACCTCGTACTCTCACGAGTCCAACCGTACCAAAATTAGATGATGTCAAATCCCCAATCAAAACTCAATTTCTTGGTCTAAGAACTTTTTTCCAATTTCCATACAATTTCTGAAATTAAAGGATGAATTCATGTTTAGATTAATGGGTTACAAGTAAAAGGGAGTTTAGAATCATTACCCAATCGATACCTCTGAGAATCCCTCAAAATCTCGCTCAAATCCGAACTCCCAAGCTTATGTTTTGATAAAAATGGCTAAACCCTCAATTTTCAAATCTTATATTTACCCAGATAATTTCTTCTTCGCGAACGTGGTCAAAGCCACACGTTCGCGAAACACAAAAATGACTTTGAATACCTCTTACGTGAACGTGATATGGCCTTCGCGAACGCGATGCTTTGACCAGACAAACCTTCGCGAACGTATTCCTCTCATCACGAACGTGATGTGTAAATTCTACTGGCCTAGTTTCCTTATACGCGAACGCGAAGCCTAATCGCGAACGCGATTCACAAGTATCCAGCCATTCCGAAAGCGGAGCCTTCCTCGCGAATGCGAAAGATAAAATTTCAGTAACCTTCACCGACTTTTTGCGAACGCGAAGATCCACCCGCGAACGCGAAGGTTAAAACTCCTCTACAACAGTTGAATAAAATGTGTAACTTTAATAACTTAAAATGATTAGTTGAGCATCCGAAAAATACCCGAGACCCCCGGGACCTCAACCAAAGGCATAAACATATCCTAAAATCTTATTCAAACTTGTACCAATCTTCAAAGCACTTCAAAAAATATCAAATTCCCCAAAACACATCGGATTCAAGCGTAAGTTTCTAAAATCTTCCGAATTCTGCTTTTGATCAAAACCCCAACTAAACTACCTCCGAATGACCTGGAATTTTGCGCGCACATCCCAAATGACACGACGGAACTACTAAATCACTCAGAATCCCACTATGACCCTCGGATCAAAATCTCACTATCGAACCGGAAACTTTAAAAATTCAACTTTCGGCATTTCAAGCCTAAATTAGCTAAAAACTTCCAAAACGAAATCTGAACACGCCCCTATGCCCGAAAATACCTAAAGGAGATAACAAAACCATCGTACTTTCTTTTTGAGGCCGTCTTCATACTGTTCTGACTACGGCCAACTTTCCAACACTTTAACTCTCATTTAGGGACTAAGTGTCCCAAAACTCTCCGAAACTTAAACTAAACATCCCGGCAAATTGAAATAGCATAAATAGACTTGGGGGAAGTAATTAACAGGAGATAGGGGCATTAATTCTTAAGACGAGCGGTCGGGTCGTCACAATTCTCTACCCTTATCACTTATAATCATTTTAATCATTTTATTCAATTGATTCTCCACTTCATTCTTGTGTTGCTAATGCTTTAGTTGCTTCATACTTACTATTAAGAAAATAAACATAACACTATCGAATACAATCATCAATAAAAGTTATAAAATAACTTTTTGCACCACGAGATGGTATTGACTTCATATCACAAATGTCACTATGAATTAAGTCTAAGGATTTGAATTCCTTTCAACGCACTTATAAGTATATTTGACAAGTTAAGATTCAATATATATTTGATATTTTAATTTATCACACTCAAATTTAGGTAATACTTCTAAATTAATTAACTTCCGTAAGGTTTTGTAATTGACATGTCGTAAATGAACATGCCATAAATTATTTGACTCCACTAAATAAGAAGAAGTTAAAATTTTATTAATATTGTCAACAACCATTACATTGAGTTTGAAAAGGCCTCATGTGAGGTAGCCTTTTACAACATACATATCCTTTTTGCTTAAAATAACTTTATTATATACAAATCCACATTTGAATTCATTCTTAACAAGTAGGGAAGTTGAAATTAAATTTTTTCTAACAGTAGGAATATGAAGAACGTTGTTGAGCATTAACACCTTGCTAGAAGTCATCTTCAGGAATATCTTCCCATAACCCTCAATCTTGGTTGTTTGCGGTATTCTTTATGGAAAGCACTTATTCGGACTAACAGTAGAGTAAATAGCAAATGCCTCTTTGACAGCACAAACACGTCGAGTGGTTCCAAAGTCAATCTACCCCTCTTTCAAATTTCCAACTAAATTACATTCCGAAAACATTGCACACGGGTCATGAATGTCATCATTTTTTCTCCACTATGTTGACATTGTTTTTTCTTCACCTTTTCAGGAGACGACAGTTAGGGTCTTTATGACAAGCTTTACCACAATTATAGCAGCCCTTGAATTTTTTATTGTTCTGCTCATTGTTATGTCAAGAAGACCTTTTCATTCTATTACTTTTTGGAGCAGCCTCTTCAACGCTATTTGATTCCATAATTGTTGAATTTTCACGTGATTTCTTCTCAACTGTTTTGTTATATTCCTCAATCTTGAGATGAATCACAAGATCTTCCAACTTCATTTATTTGCGTTCGTGCTTTAGATAATTTTTGAAATCTCTCCACGAAGGTGACAAATTTTCAATCATTGCATCCACTTGAAATACTTCATTCACTACCATAACTTCAGCAATAAGGTCGTGAAAAATAAGTTGAAGCTCTAGAATTCGGTTCCAACGATTTTGCTGTCTATCATTTTATAGTCTAGAAACTTGGCAACCACAAACTTTTCAAGGACGCATCTTCAGTCTTGTACTTGTTCTCAAGTGCATCCCACGATTCTTTCAAAATATTCAATATCATTATAGAATTGTACAATTCATCCTCCAACGCATTTAGAATGTAGCCTTTGCAAAGAAAATCTACTTGTTTCCACGCCTCAACAATCATAATTTTTTTATTGTTTGGTATGTCGGCGACAAGCACTGGAGGGTCTTCATTAGTGAACTTCTGCATACCCAGCGTGGTAATCCAAAAGAACACCCTTTGCTTCCATCCTTTGAGTTAACTCCACAAAATTTTCCCGATTTTTATGTCGTGGCACATCAATTCGGCTTGACGAGGCTATTTTCATTGTCGCAACAGTTGCATAAGGATTTCCATTTCCAATTGCCATTTTCACTGTCAGTAGTTGACTAACAACAAAATAATTTAATTAATGGTAGAAAAATAAGGTACTCCCTCCGTTCCAGTTTATGTGAACCTATTTACTTTTTGGTCAACTCCAAGAAGAATGAAGCCTCTCTAAATTTAGAAATAATTTAGCTTAAATTTTCAATTATACCCTTAGTAAGAAGCTTTTATAACCTCACAAATAGCGTGGACCCATATTTTGAGTTATTTAAGACCACAAATTCTAAAAGTCTTCATTTCTTTTAAATTTCGTGCACAGTCAAACAGGTTCACATAAATTAGAAAAGAGGGAGTAGTAAACAGTACTGTAGTTAATAATATACAGTACAAAAATCAAAGATTATATGTACTGTTTCACAAGAAAATCGATGAAGTTCTTATGTTCTTCAAATCGTTGTGAATTATGAACTTTAATACTCCAATTAAGTTTTTATATCATCAAATCAGAAATAAAAAAAAAGTCACAAGGAGTAGAAAATCACAAATATTTTAATCTCCAAAAAACAGAATACAATTTAAAGTATAAAATAATTTCCTTAAGATTGTTATCAATATGTACTAACTATAATATTATGAAACAGTAAATTTCCTGTAACAAAAAGAAAACAAAAATAGGAAAACCAGAAGTAAAGCAGAAACTGAAAAAAATCAAAAAACAGAATCTGAAAAATAAAATTCGAAATAAAATTGAGTCCACTGAATGCATAATGGACCCTTAAGGAAATTATTCTACTCAAGTACTCGTTGTGTTGGAATATTATCCTCTCAGAATAGAATGATTTGACTCACTAAAGTATCAGTACCTAAAACAATGGCGAAATGCGAACCACTCAATGGTTGTAAATTACATTGGAGTCTATTTGTGCAGAAGAAGAAGAAGAAGTTCAGAAAATTTCGTAAGGAAAATTTATGGGATTAAAGTGAATTTATAGATATTTTTTGGTACTATTTATGAAAATTTACAACCTTTTAGAAACAGCCATGGCTGTCGGGGGTCTTGGGTTATTCCAGATTGACTTCTTGAGAATCAGTCAATCAACCAAGTCGAAGCCGAGCAAACGACGATGCGAGGCTTACCTTCTTTCCACCAATTTAATACTAAGAGAGGTACTTTCTTAATATAATCAAATTCCTTTCTTTTTCCGCTACTAATGAGGGACAATTGATCTTTCCGAAATATAAGGAAACAACTCATTTTCCCTTCACATTTCTTCCCTCCATTTTTCATTCACCAACTTCCCATCCCAACCGTCTATGGTTAGCCTAACAAAGTTATGTTGTTTTGAAAATATATGGGAATCCCAAAAACCCACTTTACCTATTTTAAGAGAGGTCGGATGGCCACGAGCCACAACCCAAGACTATTTCGACTCTCATTAACTTAATTAAATTGTAGATTGAATACTCATTGAGGTGTCATCTAACCTATAATTACATTAGGTACTACATAATTTATAGGGGAGGCTTTACTTTCAAGAAATTAGTGTTTTCCTTAAAAATATATTTCTTGCAAGTGTTTTTTAAATTGCGTGAGATAGTGTTTATATTTTTAAATTGTAAGCTTATGTTTGTAGAGACAAGCTTGTGCAAGTATTACCATGCGAATTAATTGTCTATGACAATGTTTTGCTCAAAACAAGCCTACAAGATTATTACTAAATGTTACAATACCTTGATTATTTGTATATACCAAAAATCATATGTTGAAATCTCGATAGAACAATGATATGTTTTATGTTTAAGTTGATTATTTAAAAAAATATTTAAATTGATGATTTTATTCATGTCAGGCCAACGAGAGTAATAATGATGAAATCAACGAATCTATTAACATGATAAAAATATTTTAGTAATTCGAGTCGCTAAGCATCAAATAGGATAAAACTAATAAAATTTATAAGTATTAAAAACTGAAAATAATATATAAGTGTTGATTATAAAGTTAAGAGAGAGTAATATAATTGTAAAAAAAAAAAAACTTTGGTTCAAAGATGAGGAAAGTAATTTTTCTCGTTTTCATAAAAAATAATACTTCTACTTAGGTTATTTTTATGAAAAATAATTTTATGCAAGAACTGACATTTTCTGATTTTTCATCAAGTCTAAAGATGATTACCCCATAAGGGTCGTTTGGTAGGAAGTATAAGTATTAAAAAAAAATAATATAAGCATTAGTGCTATGCATTATTAATATCTTATTTGGTAGTATTATCATATGTATAAGTAATGCATAATCATGCATTAGTAATAACAAAGCTATTAATGTATGCATTATTATGGCTAAAGACCAAATTGTTGTTAAAGCCTCTTAAAGCGAGAATATGGAGGCATTTTTATAACCAACTATTTTTCTTAAAAATTATATAATACACTATAATTTTAATCACCACACCAAATAGTATATAAGAAATAATATATGCATAACTAATATTTGTATTATTAACATTATATTAGTAAATCATGCATTACTAATACACATTATATCGCACTCCGCACTATACTGTACTACCTTCCAAACGACCCCTACTATACTCTTATCTTGTGACAGTGTGAACTCGAAAAAAGGATCGACTCCAAGAAGGAAGACTCGTTAGCGTAAACCGGGTCTGAAGTCCATCGACTACTTGGTTTGACCACAACTGCTGAGCGGCACTGCCCCTATTCATCTTCTTCGCTCCTCTCCTTCTGGACACCATCGGACAGAAACTTGGATTATATCCAGCATTTCAACTCAGAAAAACATTTTTTATGTTTTCTTTTTGGGGCTAACTATTTGCAACTTGAAAATCAGCTGGAGTAATGAACTCAAACGCCGCTCCATCATCGAGTGCCGGATCTGTCGATAATACAGCAGCTAGAAGAAATTCCAAGCGACCTAAGTGTTTGTTTCTCTCTAATTTCCCCTCTTTTTTTCTTTTTTATAAAGCTACTGCTCTGACTTTGTGCCTTTAATTAAGATGTTGATCCCTATGATTATTTATACCATCCTTCAATTAATTCGATTCTATGATGAGGCAGAAATTGCTGCTTTTGAGTGATATTATTTTTAACTTTTTTTTTTATTTGACTTGCATTTTACTTCAGATTCAAGGTTTACGCAGCAGGAACTTCCAGCATGTAAGCCAATCCTCACACCAAAATGGGTCAGTTGGCAATTTATCATCCCCAGTAATTAGTTCAAAACTATGTGACATCATTTTATAATTTTATTTTCCTTAATTGGCAGGTGATTTCTGCTTTTTTGCTTGTCGGTGTTGTTTTCATTCCAATTGGAGTGGTATCCCTGTTTGCTTCTCGAGATGTATGTCCTAAATTACAACTTAAGACTTCTTATTTTTTGTTTTTCAAATTCTTAAATCTGAATCATGTGCCAATTTATCAGGTTGT
This sequence comes from Nicotiana noctiflora, assembly GCA_032618575.1. Lineage (NCBI taxonomy): Eukaryota > Viridiplantae > Streptophyta > Magnoliopsida > Solanales > Solanaceae > Nicotiana > Nicotiana noctiflora. Next base: position 42,401 of record JASVEL010007501.1, read on the forward strand.
TGAGATCATTGATCGATATGATGCTGAGTGCATACCAAAAAATTCAACTGATGATGAAGTTGGCTACATACAAAGTTCTAAAAGTAAAACATGTAAAAGAACTCTGACAGTATGTGTCCTCCGAGCTGCACAGTTTGTTATTTTCTTATTGTCATTGTTTGGTCTCGCTGTTCAAAGTAGTAATTTTATTTTGTTTTTGACTAATTTTAGGTACCAAAAAATATGAAGCAGCCGATTTATGTGTATTATCAGCTTGACAACTTCTATCAGAATCATCGCAGGTGCTTGTGGAGAGATGCTTTACTATGTGAAAATTAACAGCTTCTTTTTGGTGGTCTAGCATCCAGTTGATGGAGTTTACCAAATAACATGACCACACCTTTGGTCTGTTATTATGAATATTAATCTAGTTAATGACTATCTTGGATTGTCCTATACATGATATCCATGTTACAGAGATGTAATTCCTTTTCTGAGAAGCAAGACCTTCCTATCAGCTTATAATTATGATACGTGATGGAATTTTACCTGTTTTTTCTGTTGACTGATGGTTCATTGATAGGTTTTCATGTTTTAACATTGATGCTTATTCAGATATGTGAAGAGTCGAAGTGACCAACAATTGAAGAACCCAAGTAAAATGGATGACACCGGTTCCTGTGAACCTGAAGACAAATCAAATGGGCTTCCAATTGTTCCTTGTGGCCTAATAGCTTGGAGTTTGTTTAATGATACTTACATCTTTTCTCGCAGCAATCAGCAATTGCCTGTAAACAAGAAAGATATTGCTTGGAAGAGCGATAGGGATCACAAATTTGGGAAAAATGTCTTCCCAAGGAACTTCCAGAATGGGACTCTCATTGGGGGTGGCAAGCTTGATTATAACAAATCAGTAAGCTTTTGCATAGTTGGGAATTAACTTAAATATATCTCTCAAACTTTTTTTGCAGTCTTAGTATTGAAGCCAAAATCCTGTCACCACATACCTATATATAATATGTGATTTTTAATCTGAAATTTTTCATAACTGCTAAATTGATATTTTGTTAGAGGGGTTAATTTTTCTCTCATATATGCTTATCAACTCTTCAGTCTTAATAAATGGATTGCCTCGTGGACCTATGCGATTGACTCCACTCTTCAGAAGTGAAGTAGTCAGAAATGTACTTGCTTTTAACTTCTTTCTTGCTGCTAAAAGAAAAAGATAAAGAGACAAAGTAATGCTATGATAGTCATGTTGGAAGCTTAAGGCTTGCTTGGTGACACTTATTTGATTTTCAAATTTTCGAAGAAACGGGAACCTAAGTTGGTTCGACACGGCAGTTTAGGTGCCGCACCCGTATCGACACTGCACTAGTATGGGTGTGGGATCTGTACCAGATCTGGCCAAACTTTTGGGTACTTTGACCATGATGGACAGAAAAATTCGAGACGAGATATAATTTGATTCCCGAAATATGAACCAAAACTAGGGTCAATTTGAAGAAAATAACATACCTTATCTGGGAAATCAATCCTTTACTTTTCTACAACTTGAGAATAAAAAAGAAATTCATACTTTACAAGTTATACATAAGTATTCCATAAAATTTTCTCATAATTTAGAGGTATTATTATTTTTATTTTTTAAAATTATTTTTAGCCAAATCCCCGAACCCCTGTACTAGGATCTGTATTCTCGAATCTTAGAATTTACATCTCGAATAATCCAATTTCTGGATCCTCACCCGTGTCCGAGCAACTTTGATGGGAACGATTATTGAAAAGTATTCTTGTTTCTTTCTTCCAGTACTATTCAATATAGGCCTTGATTTTGGCACAAAGAAATGATATGTCCACTTGGTTTTTTCATGAAACAAAGCCAAATTTTGGGATGCATTTGATAATTTAAGTTTGACATGGATTCATGATTCTTTTGCTTGGTGGAGAACCCTCCATTCTTTGATCTCATGTCCCCTCCTTTGCTATCTTTTATTTTTCCATATTGTCGAATAATGAGCAAATTAAACCTTGGGGGGTTGTAGGGGTTAGAGAGAGAGACAGTTTTAAAGAACTGAGTGCCTAGAGATTAGAGAAGGAGAGGATCAATTGTTTTCAGTAGAGAACGAGGAAGGAAAGAAAGGAACTACTTATACAGCCGAAGGTTCGTTGGAGATCAAGTCGCAATGTGTCATAATAATGAAAATAGGTCTATGTCAACTGCCTTAGAGACGGGTGGGCCGAAAAAGAGTTAATGAGCTCCTATTTTCTTGATCATGTGTTTCAGAGTGTCTTTTGTGTGTGATATTTCGTGCTTGTGTATCTCTAGCAAACACCTCGATCCCCAACAAAGTTTTTCTTTTTGCTGAAGTCCCCAAGAGAGTTGAGGTTGACTATATAAATCTTATCTAACTATTTCATTCTATCCAAGCTCAAATCATTTCAATACTACGCTCCTTACATATAAGGGGCTCTGTAAAGCTAGAGGTTCTCTTCAACTATCTCTAAGCGTCCAAGACTAACCAGACTGAAAGTACTCATGACAAATTTCAGACCTAATGTAAGCGTAATAATAATTCTCCCTCCGGCCCAGTGTCCATTTTAAGTTATTTTGTGGCCTTTTTTTTGTTGTTCATAATATTTGATTTTTTTCCAGATATCAATAAGGAATTGACTTCTTCTTTCCAAAGTTGCCCTTGGAGTAAAGAGCCTAGGAGTAGTTTGTTATATTTCCAATGAGCAAATTAAGATTAATATGGACAATTTCATTGTTAATGCTAAAAAGTGAATTCCTTAATTTGTGTGAAAAGAACCAAAAAATCACTTAAAGTCGGACCGAAGGGAGTAACTAAATAATAAGCCTCCTTTTCCAAAAAAAGAAAGAAAATAAAACTGAATAATAAACTAAACTTTAGTCCAAATTGAAATGGTATTATGTATATGGATCATTTGCTTTCGTCCTGCATTCTTTCCCTAGGGTTGTAAGTCTTTGGAAGGAATTTTCTCAATGTGATTTTAGTTCTACTTCCTCTCTTTTTAGCGCTTTCAATCATCATAATGTCGCATTTACAACCAAAACATATGGTGTTTAACGTAGGAAATAACCAAACCATCATAGGTGATTCTCAGTTTATCCTCTATGGTACTTGCAGCATCTGCTAGTTATGATCATTTTCCATTCTAGTATTCATAGTTATATGATGCTCATCTTGTGGATATATTAACCATCATTCACTTCAATATAGCATTGGCTGGTAGCTTGGTCTCAATACTGTTCAATGAGCTTACTTTCACTTTCTTAGGTGATATTTTAATTACATATTACTTTCGCATCATTCATCCAATTCAAACATCTTATTTTACTTCTGTGTCACATCTTCATACATCATGTCAATCTCTTGAAGACTGAGCCTGGATATCTCAATTGGTTGCATTTAGGCACAATAAGCCGTCTAATCTCCCTTCATATTTATCGCAGTTCTAGTAAAGTAATATTCATTGCTTTTGTGAAAAAAGAAAGGGCCGACCCAGTTCAATACCCACTTCGTGGGTGTCTGGGGAAGGGAATACTCTAGGCAGCCTTCCCCCTGCTTTGCAGAGAGGCTGATTCGAACCCGCGACCTGACACACCACGGCAAGCAAGCTTTTGTGAAAAAAGAATTAAGTATAAAGTAGTGTATACAAAATAAAGAACCTACATAATAATATTGGTCTCTAGGAATGACATCTAATCATTTATACCAACTGGAACTTTGTTGGTGCACTATAATTGACCAAAAGGGAAAGGACCTTACCAAAAAAGAGAACCCCAAAAGTGAAAGGAATGGCCTCAACTGTACAAGCTCATTTACCATCCCTTCTCAATGTTCTCTTGTTATCTCCTTCCAGGATACCCCCAAAAGAGTTACATATCATGTTCTACATCTCGTTCGTCTTCTTCTGTGCGACAGGTCCTTATTGTTCGTGTTATTAACCATGTCATTCCTAATAGGTTTAATACATTCCACCAGAGTTTAATACTATCTCCTCTCGCCCTTTTGTACATGAAGCCAACTGAATATGCTACTTCCTTTTATGCAAATCATATTAGCGGTTGGGATCGCGTCCGTTGGTTCCATCAATATGAACAAGCATATCTTCCTCGACGCTCTAGAAATTGCGACTAATAGTTATGAGAAGCCCAAGTTCTCTCCTTTTAGCAACCCAAATAGGACATAACCTAGAAGATCTTATTTTCCGTACCTCTTCTACTTCCAAGCATCATGATCCATCTATGTGATGCTCTGTTTGTTAGCAGTTCCATCAATCTTTGGAATTCTTTTGCCTCTTAGACTTGATACATTTTGTAAAAAAATCCCAAAAACGTTAAACCCCAAAGATCTCCACTGTCTTGTTCCTTGCAAGCCTGATTAACTGTTGTCTCCTTCTGGTTCGATATGCTGTAAACTGATGTTGTCTACATATCCCTTAGCGAGACGAGATTAAAAAGAAGGTGCGGTGATTTCCCGTGCTTTCTTGTATCAAAGGAATTGTTGGTTTTTTTTCATCTCTGGAATTTCTCTTGATCATGTGCTTAGGATTGCCTTCTTATGTGAAATTCTCTGTTTGTGTATCTAAGGTGTGTAAGACATGATTAAAAAGAGCTATAATTTGCTGAGATTTCCTGTCCGAACAAATTTAGTTCTTGGTTTTGCTTCCATCTCCAAAGAAAGGCAACACTAGGCACTTCTCATCACCTATAAAGCCCTAGTTCAAAACTCCTTTTATAGACTTTGATGTCCATACGAACGATGTCGGAGCACTCGCCCTCCCGCTGAAGTATATCATTAAAATGTGGACTCTTAGCTTATTTTACAGAATTATATAGCTATGTAATATTATCTGGAAGTTTTCACCCTGGATGCTTCCTTTTGTTATTTCTGTAGATATTGAGAAGAAAAAAAGGCTTGTTGTATTCTGTGTATTTATTATTACATTCTTAAGCGAAGGTATTTATACACTAGGTCGTATGATTATTTTAGGAAAGAAAATAAATTATAATCAATTTACAATCAATTAACATCAATAAGAATAAAATCAAATCCCAATAGAATCAAATCTTTTCTAATATTAAGCCAATCAACACTCCCCTCAAGTTGGTGCAAAGATATTGTACATGCTCAACTTGCAAACCAGTGTTTGAAAAGTCAGTTTGTTGAGACCCTTGGTAAAAACATCTAACTGTTTTTTCGATGGCACATCAAACAAACTCAAGACACCAGTTGTAATTTTTTCTTTGATGAAGTGTCGATCAATTTCCACATGTCGATCATTTTGGACCGGATTAGGAGCTATATTGATGACAATCTTATTGTCACACTACAAGGAGAGTTTTCCTTTTTCAGGCAGTCTCAATTCCAACCTTATTGTCACAGTACAAGGAAAATTTTTCCTTTTCAGACAATCTCAATTCCTTTAGTAATTTTTGTAGCCAAAGCAAATCGCAAACACCTTAGGCCATAGCTTTATATTCTGCCTCCGCATTTGATCTAACTACTATACTTCGCTTCTATCTTCTCCAAGTAACCAAGTTTCTTTCCCCCTACGAGCGTACAGTAACCGGATGTAGATCTTCTGTTAGCTAGAGATCAGCCCTATCCGCGTTTGTAAAAACTTTTATTTAGAGGTGATCATGTTTGGAGAAAAATAGACATTTCCCCGGAGCAGACTTCAGGTACTGCAAAATGTGAAAGGCAACTTGCATATGAGGATCTCGGGAATCATGCATGAACTGACTCACCGGGCTAACTAAATAAGCTATGTCTGGTCTAGTGTGGGAGAGAGTCTTCCAACCAACCTTTGATATGATATATCTCCTTATCAACTGAGTCGCCAACTCCGCTTTGTAACTTGTGATTGCCAATGGCTGGTTCTGCAGATCTGCAACTTGTCATACCAGTTTCTTTTAAGAGATCCAGAATATACTTCCTTTGATAAATAAAGATTCCTCTTTTTGATCTAGCAACATTAATTCCCAATAAGTACTGCAATTTTCCTATATCCTTGATCTCAAATTCATGTGCCAATAACGTTTCAATAGAGCCATCTCGTGTTTGTCATCTCCTGCCATTACTATGTTATCAACATAAACTATGAGAAAAGTGAGCTTACCTGGTTGATGTCTTATGAAGTGGGTGTGATCAACATTGCTTTGTTGGCCGAAGGTGATCATTGCTTTGTAGAATTTGTCAAACCAAGCTATGGGAGATTGATTCAGTCCGTATAAGGCCCTTTTCAATCTGCATACCTTTCCTTGACTTTGGTGCATTATCTCATCCAGGAGGAATCTCCCTATATACCTCTTCTTCTAAGTCTCCATGAAGAAACATTCTTCATATCAAACTGTTGCAACTCCCAATCAAGATTAGCTTCACAAGACAAGAATTCTAATACAAGTGTTCATCTTAGCAACATGGGCTAATGTCTCTTGATAATCCACTCTATAAGCCTGAGTGAATCTCTTGACCACCAATCTTGCCTTGACTTTTTCAATCGATCCATCAGCTTTGTGCTTCATAGTGAGAGACTCATTTACAGCCAACCAACTTCTTGTCGGGAGGTGAAGTGTCAAGTTTCCAAGTTTCATTTTTTGACAAGGCCTTCATTTCTTCAATCATAGCTTGCTTCCATTTAGGATCTACAAAAGCTTCCCTCTAATTCTAGGGAATAGACATAGAGAAATAGACAAGGCAAAGACTCTATAGGAGAGAGACAAAGAATTATAGTAGACAAAATTAGATAAATGGTATTTGGTGGTACAATATCTGACAGTAGAAGAAGGTTCAACTTCGGTTGATTGTATGATGGCTTTTTCTATTCTATTTCTCTTTGAGTATGTTTTCAAATCAGGCCTATCCAATGACCAATCTCCCCTAAATTCTTTCTCCAATTTCACTTTCCTCTATGACAATGTCATCAAGAGGTCCAGTAATGGAACTAGGTAGAATGACCTCTTCCTCCTTACTGCTCCCCCCGAAGAGTTAATGAGATAATACTGAATTAGAGCTCACATTCTCGAAAAGTAACATTCATGCTAACAAAAAATCTCCTAAAGGGAGGATGATAACATTTGGAACATTTATGTGTCAGATAATACCCAATGAAAGCACACTTTATAGCTTTAGGATCAAGTTTCTCAGAATTCCTAGTGTGGACAAAGCAAACACATCCAAACACCTTTGGAGGAACAATATATTCATTCTTTCCCTTTAAGCATCCAAGTGACTTTGAAAATTGAGGGTTTTAAGTGACATTATGTTGGTAAGATAGGCATCCACTAGAATAACATCCCCCAATAAGGTTTTGGTAGATGCATGGGAACATAAGAAATCTTGCTACTTCTTAGAAATGCCTTTTTTTTCTTTCTTTTAGCTACCCCATTTTGTTCATTAGTGCAAGGACAATTAGTCTGATGGACTATCTCATTGGACTCCAAATAAGCACCAAGTCCTTTATCCATGTATATGCTGTCATTGTCAGTTCTCAAGATTTTTATTTTGGCATCACACTGAGTACAAAATAATCTTATGAAATGTCTGAAAACATGAGAAAACTTCATTTTTGGCTTTTAACAAATATATCCAAGCATCTTAGTACAACAATCAATGAAAGTAATAAATCATCGAGTACCGGACAAAGAAACAGTTTGGGTGGGACCTCATACATCAGAATGAATAGTGATAAATGGAGTTGTGCTTCTATTATCACTCATTGAATAAGAGTTTCTAGTATGCCTTGCATATTGACACGCATCATAGAACAAAGGTTCAAATTGAGTCATTGAAAACAAGTCAGGATATAACTTCTTCAAAACAAAGAATGATGGGTGTCTGTACAAGTAGGGATCTCATGGGTGCACCAAAAAGCATTCAAAGACAAAAGGCTATTCCTCAAATGTACAAAATCATTTTCAATTCCCTCAAAAGCTCTCATATTTCTCTCATTCCATACAATCCACATAAGAGTTAAATAATATGAATTTCATTCAACTAATTAACTCACATTTTAAATTTATGGATTGATTAAATATTAAATAATCATTAATCTAATTAATATAAATTTTATAATCAAACCAAGCACTCCCCCAAGGCTTTGGTTAAACGGCAAAGCTAGTACCATGTGGGACATGTGATAGGCACATGAGTTTTGGATACTAAATGGTTAAAACCACAAAATAAAAAGTTATAGGTAGTTTCCAGTTCCCATCTTCCATCTCCCTACAGTTGGCCTAGAATACTATTGCATTTCTTTGTTTCATTTGTCATGTTCATACTATGCTGGTGTGGGGAGTTGTCGCGCCTCATTGATGTTTATGTATGTTTTGCATATAACAGCTAAGCGAGCAGGAGGACCTAATTGTTTGGATGCGTACTGCTGCTCTTCCAACTTTTAGGAAGTTGTATGGGAAAATAGAGGTGGATCTTAAGGAGGGTGAAGCCATAAATGTGATATTGCAAAATAATTACAACACTTACAGTTTCAATGGCAAGAAGAAGCTCGTACTTTCTACGACTAGCTGGCTTGGTGGGAAGAATGATTTTCTTGGTATTGCTTATCTCACAGTAGGTGGATTGTGTATCTTTCTGGCTATGGCTTTCATGATTATATATCTAGTTAAGCCAAGGTACCATTACTATCTTCTTCAACCTTGAATTTTTCTTGCTATGTGGTCCATTTATAGTTAGTTCATTAACTTTGTTATAAGAATTCTAGCATATGTCCTACAAGCACCTCTGAAGATGGCAATAGGACCACAAATAGATTTAAACCTCCCCTTTTGCATATATCATTAGCCTTTGTTGTTTGCTCCTTATCCAAACTTGGTAATTAACTTGCTTGGCAAATTGCCATTTTGTGATGCTATTAAAAAAAAACAGTTGTCTATCGAAAATTGGTTACACCAGTTTAATTCAACTACCTTGCTGCTAGGATCCATGCTTTCATTGGTAAGCATATGAATTGCCTGTCAATAGTCCAAGGCATATGCACCTTCATACTTTTTTTTTGGGGGGTAATCAAAGCATACACACCTTCCTATGCAGTTGAAATCCTTTTTTTTGAGGGGGTGGGGGTGTTTGGTTCTTTGAGAACAATTTAGTATGTTTTTATTTTACAAGGTAAAGGTTTTATTAGATAAAGTACCAAGATGGTACGAAAGAGTCCATGAAAACAGAAAGATACATATATTGCTTCATGTTCCTTCCTAACAACTCCAAAAACTCCATATATTGCTCCATATTTTTGGGTATTCTACTCTCCGTATGAGAGTGTGTATCATTCACAATTAAGTGGGGGAACATACATGGGCTGTAGGTTATTTAACATTTCAGGATCAGACGAAGGAACGATTTGTATTGAGAATAGGGACAATTGGGCTCCCTGTACACTCTCTCTAATAATGCTAGCATACTTCTCGTTTTGTGCATTCCACATTTTCTAAAGATAGACACATAAGACCATCTTTGAACAAATAAAATGTCAGATCTTAACATTACATCGGCTTTTGGACCCATCTCCATAAAATAAAATAATTTTTTCCTTTTGCCGCAATTAGATGGAGTATAAAATGTAGTATTCTTTGAGCATTTTGCAAGTAGACAGTTGAATTTCTTCCCGGGGAACTTGACATTTTTTGGGATGTTAGAAAGAGAGCTGGATATGAAAATTGCATTCATCCATAATGCTAAATATTTTTCTGCTAGTTGATTGATATGCATGAGAAACAAGGAAATCTGACTCTAATTCCAAGTTCTTTGGAGGATACAAGGTTTAGCTGATAAGTTCTTATTTTCCAGGCAACTTGGAGATCCATCTTATTTGTCGTGGAACCGGAACCCAGGAGGTCACTAGGAAAGCCCACGAGGGCTGGTTGGCTGAGCACCTTACAGTCTGGGTGGGCAAGAGACACAGGTTGTGCATTGTAAGAACTATCTGTACAAATTCTTTTTTAATTGTTTGGATGTGGAATTTAGACTCGTTTGCTAGCAGAGGAGGATATGTAATGAAGTATTACTATGATAACAGTACTCAAATGACCTCTGGTTTATTTGCTGAAAGCCCCTCTTTAAGAGTTCATTTAAACATGAAAGGTACTGTACTCTTTTCCTAAAATACAGGCTCTACTTCTGAGGGTTGCCATAAAGGAGCAAAATGAAAGACCAAAGCTTTTTTCTAATTGAGGCTAGAAAAGAATATACTTCCTGATCGATTCAGTTTTGGATCCTGTTGGAGTTCTAATAGTTTGGTTCAGAATGTTTCTTCTTACTTTGTGTTCGGAACCCTGTGTCCTCTGGCTTGTTATCTGGGATAATTGGATTATTAGCTATCGAGCTTGTGATAGATTTTGATACGCTTGTGTTGCTGGAGGTTTTTTCTTTTGGTCCCAAATTGACAAGGTAAACTGGTTTTTTGACACCTCAATTTTTTTTAATTTTGGGTCCAACTTATCGTGAAATGCGCAGTTGGAGTCCATATGATAGCCATGTTACCGTTAAGGGAAGGCTATATGGGTTATTTAGGACGAAGTAGGGACTAAGGAGACACATTCAAGCTTAAAAGAAGGAAAATTTCACGAAGGAACAATTGAGATCCCTACTTTTTACTTTTATAGCCTATATTTTAATTTACAATTAACTAGTCAAAAAATATTAAGTTAAAATTCAATATTCAACTCCTATAAATTTTTGAAATTAAAAATTATTGTTTAAGTTTTTAAGTTAATTTTTGAATCAGCAATTATAACTTAAATATTAGTTTAACGAATAAAATTTATTTAAATGATGAAAATTAAATTTTTAACAAATTTAAATGTGGGTTTAGATTCCTAATTTTTGTTTTGTGAGAAATTTGGTATTGTGCGTAATTTAGAATTATTAGAAATAGTATAAGAAGATTGTATATAAAATTTGAAGTCATTTTATGGATTTGGACTTGTTTTGAAAATTTGCAACTGAAAATTATGGAAGAAATCTGTCTACAAATGCTTGTACAAAGGTATACAAAATGTGTTTATACACCCATATACAACTATATATAATTATACAAAAAACTGACTGCAACTTCTTTGTTTTTTCTGAAAGTTAAACTCAAATTTTACTCAAATCTATTCAAATCATTTCAAATTGAAATTTTGAACTTCTTTTGATATTTACAATCAATTGGAACAACACCTAATCCAAACAACTAACAAACTCAAAAAAAAAAAAAAACCATTTTCGAAAGCAAGATTTTGAATAGCCTTCAATGATAAACTTCTACTCTTCAATTTTTTTACATTGCAACTAAGTGACACATGGAGAGAAACAGTTATGGCAGATGACCCCTTGAAGCATATGTAAAAGATGTGAGAAGAAAAAAGAGTGAGTACAATGGTTGTAAGAACACAAATTTAACTCCATAAATTTTAAATTTGCTAGTGTTTTCAAAATACATACAATATGAATTAGATCGGATAAAACTTAAAAATATGAGAATTTTTTGTTATGATGTGACGTCAGGTATATTTTCTTGTAAATCTTTCAAAAAGGTAACGTAGTAATGATAACGGTGAGAATGAAGTGCTAAAGAAGTGCTTTTCTTTCCAGTCAAGCTCTTATTTCTTAGTTAGGAAAAAACAAAAAGTGCTAAAAAAGAGGCAATTCAAACAAGCTACACAGATACTCCTCTCGACTATGTTTTATAAATCCCTTGGTTGTAATGTCTTATAATTAGAAATTTAGAATGTTACCGACTGGAAAGTCAGTTTGATCACCCCTATTTCACCTCTAGAGACCTTGTCTCTTGCTCAACAACCAAGTCAACCAGGGAAATTGCGTCAGGAGTAGCGACCGTTAACAGGTAATACAGGACTAATAATACTTATCCGAAAGAGGGAAAAAGAAAAAGAAACCTCAAAACGAAAAGATGGCATTTTAATTTCTTATGACATCTTACTCCTTGAACTTGCTCTATTCCTGAAAGGATTCCATTAGTAAACAAGGGGTTCATTCGATATACAAAAAGATCTACAACACTCTAAGCAAGATATTCGTGAGATATGCTCCCTCTGGATAGGCAGGATCAATTGGATGATCACATGCTGCTCCTGCCTGACGTACAACAGTGACTTTCCTCCCAGCCATTGATGCAGCACCCTAAGTGCAAGCAAATCAGAAAGCACATAAATCAAACTATGTTTCTTCAAGGACCGGATCAAGATATTAACGCTCGGAATAGGACATAAATTAAAATTGACAAGTTCTCGGCTGCATTAAAATACCACAAAGAATAGATCCTGTTGCTGAATAAACGTTTCACTTAGTGGACCAATGTCTATAACTATATGTATGTGTGCCTATGTAGTACTGCTATTTTGCCTGAAATGTGCTCATGCAGGCACAACATGCACAATAAGTGAGGATGCTTCATTCAGTGACATGGTTATCAGTATTGTAATGGTCGTCATAAAAGAAAACAGAGGAGAGAAACAAGCTTCTGTCTATCCACATAGCTATATAAAGAGCATCGATTTATTAATTGTCCTTGTCCAGAGACATTGTAAAACCACATAGGAGCAGAGCAAGAATTGACAAAGTTAAAATGGACTAACTAAGCCTACCTTACAAAAGAAAAAAAGTAAAAGAACTAAAGCCTACTTTATACATTATATCGTGGTGTTCCATCAGATAACATTGTCTTTTAACAAACCTGTTAATCAAACATCAAGTTTCAGGGCATCAAATAGATTTTGGGTGCTAAACTATGCAGGATGTGGAAAACAAATGCAACTCACAACGTGGCTTCTTTCACTTGGTAGCCCGAGAAGCTTGTTTAACACAGCGAAAAGTGGATTGGCAACAGGTCGGCATGAAGTAATTCATCATGTTCAAACATGAGCCGATCGCTCATTAGAGATGGTTTGTAGATCATCACATTCCCACAAATGGAATGAAAAGTGGGTCCATGAAAAAATCTCTAAAAAAAGAAGATTTCTGTTGTGCTCCAGATGTAATTTTTGTGGAGACAAGGCTGAGAGTATCAAACATTTATTTTGCACTATCATCTTATGAACCAGCTATGTCAACTCTTTCTGAATATGGGACTAAAACGGAGGAAACGAGGGTGTACTCGGGAGCTACTGAAATATTGGAGCATCAGAGGCAAGAATTCCAATCAAAGGAAATGCTGGCAAACCGTTCTCGCTTGCTTATGGTGGACAATTTGGAGGGAGTGAAACAATAGGTTATTTGAAGATAAAGGATCTATTGTTTGAAGATAAAGGAAACTCTTTTCAGAAGATCAAGTTGACCAAGAGAGGATCTAGAGTGTTGGTTATGGGTTAACATGAACCCAGTAACTTTTGCCCAGACCATGTATATATATTAATCCACTAATTATATATAAGTATTTGATTGTGATTCATAGTTATTGTAGTAATATTGACTTGAAGTTGCTACACGAATCGAGAAACTCAAATTCTAGAATCCCCTTTGAAGATGAACTGTTTACTTTTTATTTCATTTTTGGTGTAAATAACAACAAACCCAATATAGTCCCACAAGTGGGTCTGAGGAAGGTAGATAGTACGCAAACTTGAATGTAGAGAGGTTGTTTCCAGTAGATTCTCTGCATGCAGAAAATGAGAAAAGACCAATAGCAACAAGCAATAACGAGAACAAGATAAAGGAAACAAGGTGAAAGGAACATAAGGTGATAGAAATCTACAATATCAGAATGCCACTAATAACATGGAAATGTTCGGAAAAAAACACAACTACCAACTAACCTACAACATTAATCTTCAAATTCCACACCTTCCTATTAAGGGTCATGTCCTCGGTTAATTGAAGCAAATTTATATCTTGCATAATCACCTCTCCCGATTACTTTTTTGCCCTACCTCTACCTCTTTTAAGACCCACCAAGGACAACCTCTCACACCTCCTTATCAGGGCATTTGTACTTTTCCTCTTCAAATGCCTCCATGGGGCCCACTCCTACTTTGGCCCAATATCCTCATTCTTAATCTTATCAACCTGGTATGCCTGCACATCCATCTCAACATCCTCATTTTTACTACTTCCATTTTTCGGACATGAGAATTCTTGACTGGCCAACACCCAACCACGTACAACATAGTCGGTCTAACTACCACTTTGTAGAACTTACCTTCTAAGCTTAGGAGGCACATTCTTATCACATAAGACACCGGATGCAAGCCTCCATTTCACCCACCGCACCAATACGATGTGAAACATCCTCGTTAATCTTTTCATTATATTGGATTATAGACCCCAGGTACTTGAAACTATCTTTCTAGGGGATGATTGTATATCAAGCCTCACACTCTATCCACTTCACGGGTCCCGTCACTGAACTTACACTTCAAGTATTTTGGTCCTACTCAACTTGAAACCTTTAGACTCTAATGTTTGTCTCCATACATCTAATCTCGCGTTAACACCACTTCACATCTCGTCAATCAGTATAATATCATCCACAAATAATATACATTATGGCAACTCCCCTCCCCTTGAATGTGACACGTCACTGTATCCAATGCCAAAGCAAATAAAAATGGGCTAAGAGATGACTCCTGATGCAACCATCACAACTGTCAAGTGGTTCGAGTCCCCTCCCACTGTCCTCACCCAAGTTTTAGCTCCTTTATACATGTTCTTAATCACCCTAGTATACGCTACATGAACACCTCTAGCCTCCAAACAACTCCATAAAGCCTCCCTTGAGGCTTTGTTGTATGCTTTCTCTAGTTCAATGAACACCATGTGCAAATCCCTCTTCCTCTCCCTATGGTGTTCCACCAACTGCCTTACAAGATGAATGGCTTCCGTAGTCGAACAACCCGACATGAATCCGAACCGGTTTCGGAAATAGACACACTCTTCCTCACCCTTGCTTCCACCGCCCTCTTCCAAACTTTCATAGTGTGGCTCAACAGCTTGATACCCTATAGTTGTTGCAACAGTCCCCCGTGCCCACCAGAGTAGCCCTTCGAGACTCGTAGCACCTCTCTAGCCGCTTCCCTGATGCAATTCGCAGTCGAGGTCCACATACTACTCGCATCCCCTCTATTCCTCCAGGCCCACATAGCCACCAACTTCTCCCCTAACTCCCGAGCTTCGTCCTAAGTCATGGCTCTCCACTTGATCTAAGGTTGACCATACACAACCCTCTTCTTACACTTCCTCATGATCACAACCCTCTTCTTCCAGTTCCGCATGATCTCCAAGTCCATCACCAAACGCCTATGTTGGGTCGGGAGATTCTCACTCGAAATAACCTTGCAATCCGAGCAAAGACTTCTACCACACTTCCTAAAGAGTAAGTAATCAATCTGTGTTTTGGCCACCGCAATCTAAAAGGTTACCAAGTGTTCTTCTCTCTTCTTAAAACTCGAGTTAGCTATTGCCAAGTCAAAAGCTTTAGCAGAGTTCCACCTCCGTTTCTATCCCCAAAATCAAAGCCGCCATGCACATAGTGAGAAAGCTCACGAGTAAGAAAGGATATTTTGTTGGCATCTTGTAAATATTTTTACAGCATCTCCTTGGTGCCATGTTAATAATACACTTAACATTTGTCAAAAAAAAAGTATGCAGTACAGAGCAGTCATTAAGTTTGGGTTTCCCTTTTTCTTGTAGAATTGGTACTAGAACTAGAGGCGGATTTAGGATTTTCTCTTGATATGTTCGACCTTTAAGATTCTTAACACTGAACTCATTGTACTTTTAAAATTCTGGGTTCAGATCTAACCTTTGTTAAAATTTTAGTGGATAATTCACATATAAATATGTACTCGCATCAAAATACTACGTCCGAAAAGGCCCAGTAGTAAAGTACGGAATCCGCCCCTGAAAAGAACCATAGTCATTCTTCCGCAAATAAAAAAAATGCAAATATTAGGGAAGAACAATTTCCAAAACTTTTTTTGAACAAGTTACTCAAACACAAAAAAATTTACAGAAAACTTTTTCATAATATCGGCATAATTTCCATCGATGTTTGATATATCTTTTTACTAGTCCTTGAACAAAATAATCTGACTTGCCTGAAGAATGCGCAAGAACAGTCCACTTTGGGTCATAGCTCCAGAACATGAGCAGGTCATTAGGAGACCACCTCTTTTTGCCAACTGCATGGCCAAATAGTTCAAATTCCTATACATGCCAGACGCACTCTTTAAGACCTGTATTAAGTAACGAACAAGTGAAAAATGACTACAAAATGAAAGAGCTCTGAAACAATGTCATAGAAAAGCTTTTTCCTGCCAATTAGTTGAAATGACTAAGATGGAATAGAAGTGATGAAACAAAGACGACAGAGGGCAAATATGACTTATCCTAACAAATGAGGAAGTTAGTAACCAGGAATGCTATTCCAAGCATATTCAAAAAGAACCTATGCTCTATGGAATTCTCCTCCTCTCACCATCCCATTGGATGAAACAGATGTTCTATGGCATCATCCTCCGCTCGCCATCTCATTGGGAATTTTTCCACATAGTTTCTTGGGAAGTGACTTTCATGTCATATTCTGTAATTTCATGAGAAGTTACTTAAAATGGTTAACGTATTGCATGCACCGGTCCTGGATATATAAGTTGATCACCATTTTCTATCAGAAATATTCTAGAAGCAACATTATTCAAATCCAGTAGCCATGTGATTCAACAACAATACTTGAGATGTCACATCAGTAAATCACTTTCCACCGAACGCATCACATAAATAATTCATTTACCAGAACTCAGAAATCGAGCAATGCCTACACTCCACACAGCAAATGCAAATCTTCTTAGATGCAGAACAAAGTAAAGTTCATCACCAAGACATCAACACTGAAGTCCACATACAAAACATTTCAATTACCTTTTTCCGAGGCGCCAATTTAGGAGGATCCAATATAACTATATCCCACGATTCGTTTCTAGAAACAGCAGCCTTCATGAACTCAGTTGCATCTTCTCGCAGAAAAGATATCCTTTGGGAATCCAGGCCATTTAATGCAACATTTTCTTTGGCAAGTTCCAATGCAGGCGAAGATGAATCAACACCTTCAAAACACTGAGTATTTACTACACTAGAAAACCAGCAGCAAACTTATAAAGTAGTTCCAAGATATAAAAAATAGCACGTTGGATTAACTACGGAAGTGTTCTGATACACCCTGAGGAATAAGATAAATATTGCTCGCATTCTTGAATGACTCCACAAACTTACCGACTTGAACTACAACTGTGAGAATCTATCGTTCTTACTTTCAATGACAGATGAGAATGCGAAGAATGATATTTGGTTAATGTGAAGTGCAAAGTATGAAGCAAGTGCATAGCACGCATAAGAGCGAGGCGGTGGGGAAGCGAGAAGCAAGTGTTTCTTTCAATTCTATCATCTCAGTATTAGTTATTATTGGGTGTATTATCCTCCTGCATGTGACTAATTCAATATCAGAGAAAAAAGAAAACAGCAAATGGAACAAGCCAATGTCTTTCTCTGCCTCTTTATTGCACTCTAGTTATATACCTTTCTCTCACCACCTGTAACTACAGATATGCTCCAATAATGTTTCTGCAGTGTTCTTCTCTGCACCATTTATCAACATGTAATGAAGTCAATTTGCTAGAGGCACATGAGCGGATTGAATGTCACATGGGCGACGCTTGGCACATCATCTCTCTGTTATCAATATAAACAACAGAGGAAATGTGAATGAAGGCAGTGAAGCATCATTACAGAAATATCATTCTCTCAATCTACTCTGTTCTTCTCAACTTTCCTTTCTGCTCCTTCACTATCTGTATATTTCTCTCTATCTCTTAATACTATAGCTCTTCCTCTCTCTTCCCTATTCTTCTTCTAAAGACTGTTAAATCATATGAAAGTTCATCATTGTTGAGGTTTCAGCCTTGACTTAGTTTGTTGGTTCAGATTAGCATTTTAGACCTGTTGAGAATATAATTAACTAAATAAAAGTGTGTTCTCTCTAACAATTTAAGATTTTAGATGAGATGGCGGGACCTTCAACATGGTACTTAGGCAGGCAAACATCTTCAGCTCGAGTCTCACCGCCACCCATTATCAAAAAGAAAATTTCCATGTGCTTGGCCCATGAAAAAGAATCAAACCTGCACATGATGGGGCGTGTTTAGAATATAATTAAGTAAATCAAATGTTCTCTCTAATAGCTTAAGCTTTTAGATGAGATGGTCACATACTTAATAAGATCCACTTTCTTGTAACTCGCACTTCATTTCGTTGAGAACTGTAGTTCTACTTTGAGTTGAAATCCATGGAGTACCCTTTTGTTTATGTAATGATCCTTGAGGTTAGACTGTTACAAAATAGTACCAGAGCCTTTTTCATGGCACAGCTCTGATTAACGACCACGGCGGAAGAATATGGAGTTGAAGCTCAATTTCACACCTACGGCGGAAGAATATGGAGTTGAAGCTCCTTCGTGTTTTGTTCTGGACTTGATGAAGAAAATGACATCAAATCAGCAGCACGAGGAGTGATTAACGAGCGTGGGCTACAATGAATGAATATGCAATGCCAAGGATTTAGGACCTAGGACAACCAGATGAAGAGGTTGCTATAATTTATGAGGGTTCCAAAAAGCTTACCTTATGTTACAGAAAAGCTTGAGAAAGGGGCAACCCTATGCTAATGATTACTGATTTACGGTAGAGGGTGAGGCAACACGAAGGAGCCTTAACTCTAATCAAGTGTTTGATCGGGTTCCTCACTTAAACCTGTTCTCTTTGGATGTGATATATTTGGTTAGCTAGAATATGCAGTCAAATGGTATGAAATGGCACCAGTTTCAATTGAGCTAGCATTGGTGGAGTTGTCAGGGAGATTCTGTACTTTTGAGAGGTCCGAGAGATGCCCAGTCTATTGATTTGGGGATTTTGCTCTCTTCCAATGAAATTAACTGAGTTGTTCAAAATCCTACTATTCGGGGTCGGGCAACTCATGGACATGGTGATAAAGATTAAAGCTCTAAAGTGTTTTACAGATATGGAACTGGCTGGAACCAAACCCGATGGAGTTTCTTGTTGTTTTAACTGAAAGCTCTCATGCCGGACAGGTGGATCAGGGTCTTCAGATAGTAAGCGCGAGTATTCGACTGAGCTCACTATGAAACATTATGCTGTGGTTGATTGGACGAGGCTTTTAAATTTATTGAAAGCATGCCCTTGGAGTCAGATTGTGATATGGGATGCAGTATTCTCTACTTGCAGAGCTCACAAGAACCTTGAAATAGCAAAAGTTGCATCAGAAAAGCAGCTCCTGCAGCTTGAATTATAGCATGCTAGAGGCTATGTCATTGTGTCTAATGCTTATGCAAGAGCAGAGAGGTGGAATGATGTAGAAAGAGTTAGAAGTTCAACGGAGAACAAAAATGTTGAAAAGGCAATGGAGTTCAATGGAGGTGAGCAGAGAGGTGGGATGATGTAGAAAGAGTTAGAAGTCCAATGAAGAACAAAAATGTTGAACAGGCAATGGAGTTCAATGGAGGTGGATGGTTTAGTGCATTCATAACTTGCTGGTGATAATGCTCATACAACTAAGCAGGAGATATACTTGAAATTGTAAGAAACATTAGAGAAGCTAAACAACAACATTACAAGCCAGAAACTAGTTGGTATGCAATTCAACTTGAAAACCTATTGATATTGTGGGATGAAATATTTGCCTGTGACAACAGGAAGTTGGAGAAATCTTTGGAAAATAATGCCGGGTATGATTTATTTTCAATAATGTTAAGCTGGTTCGGCAGGTCAGAGCACCATACAGAGAAATCCATTTTGAACTCAAGGATATGGTCTGACTCGTTTTCTAACAACCTCGAGGACAAGGTTAAATTCAAAGGGAAGGGAATGTAATGACCTCAATTTGTTAAGAGGCACGTGAACTGGTTGAATGTCACATGGGCAACGGCTTGGCACATCATCTCTCTGTTGTCAATATAAATAAAGGGGAAATGAGAATGATGGTAGTGAAGAATCGACACAGAAATCTCCTTCTCTGTATCTGTTGTTCTCTTCTGAACCCTCCTTTCTGCTTCTCCCTACCTCTCTATCTCTTATCTCTATCACTTTTCCTCTCTCTTTCTTACTCTTCTCCTTCTAAAGTCTGTTAAATCACTGCCAAAGATCATCGTTGTTGAAGTTACAGCCTTGACTTAGCTTGTTGGTTTGATTAGCATATTACATCCAATATCTTGTAACTTCGCACTACATTTTTGTTGAGAACTACTGATATTATACTTTGAGTTGAAATCAACGGAATACTCTTATGCTTATGTAATGATCCTTGAGGTAAGGATTGTTACAAAACAGTACATCCATACTTCATCTTTCTTTTTGATTGATATTGAAAGGTGACTATCAAAATCAGTTGCTGGAAAATGACTTCCTGACATGGACATGGCTTCTAAAAATTACAATAAGATGCTGCAATTAACTTTGCTGTCTGCTAACAAGGAAACTGATAGAGGGTTCTTTACCTATCTGTTTGGGTTCTCTTTTTTGATTCAGTATTTTTAAAAGAGCAAGTCGATATCATAAGCACAATTTCTTCAATTCCCCACTGTTAGTTTCATTGTGTAAATAGAAGTATATAACCCTAATCCCATATATATTAGGAGTAGGACATGTCATGTGTTGTGTATATATAGGGCTCAATGTATCGGTCTTAATACATCAATAATATATTTTTCTCCCGTGCTTTCTCACATGGTATCAGAGCTAGATGAGATAATTATTGTTGTGCGTCACTCCAACGACATCCGGAAAGAAATCAGTCGTCACCGTACAATTTTCCGATGGCTTAAGCACCTGATTACATCAATCTAAGTTTCAGTGGGGTTTGTGCAAATTCCAACATCACCACAAGGTTCTCCTATCACCGGCGACCAAACCCCAGTGGAGTTATCCGGCAGAAACCTTCACACGCGCCGTCACGCGCCTCCGTCAGTTAGGGTTCCGGTTAGAGTGTCATCTCACGCGCCGGCGCGTGAGATAGTTTTTCGGCATCTTTCAAGTTCGATTTTTCGACTGGGCTGGTCACCTCCCTTTTCCGACTCGACCCATCAAAATTTTGGGGTTTCTCAGTCACCGGAAAGGTATTTTCCGGCAAGAGCAGTGGTTTTTCCGGCAAAAAGGTTATTTCCGGTCAGATTTCGGGAAAGCTTCTTCAGGACAGTGTTCTCTCTTCACAAATCCGAGCCTACCCATCCAATTTAAATCAAATTCTGGCAAATTTTATATTTTTTCCGGGGTGAACAGTAATTTTTCCAGCGTGAACAGTGATCTCGGCAATTTTTTGCTTTTTCCGGCACAATATTACAATGGAATTCGTACCTGAAGCCTTTAACTCACAATCCGTTGGATTAAATGCAATAAATCCAATCCAGATGGTTTCTTTACCGGACTATATTGAGTTCCTTCAGTATAAAGCATGTAAAGAGACATCTTCAGGGCTAACCTCCGTCATTTCAACAAATAGTAGCATAACTGGTGTCTCCCAGTCTCCACCTTCTGAGTCTTGGGTCATTGATTCAAGTGCACTGATCATATTTCTAGTAACAAATCTCTTTTCACTGGTATTTTATATTCCCAATCTCTTCCAACAGTCACAATGGCCAACGGGTCTCAAGCCATGGCAACTGCAATAGGTTAAGCAAATCCACTTCCTTCCTTATCGTTAGATTCAGTTCTTTATGTTCCTGGTAGTCCTTTTAATCTCATAGCCGTTAATCGCTTAGCCAAATCACTTAAATCTGTTGTTCTATTCCTTGTTTTTATACAGAGACGCAGTACATGGCGGATCATTGGTACCGGACGTGAATTAGATGGACTTTATTACCTTATCCTTGCAAAATCACATGGACTCGTATCTTGTCTTCCTCCAATAACTTCTCCCATTACTAATTCACCACATTTATTACATAAAAGGTTAGGACATCCCAGTTTGTCAAAACTTCAGAAAATGGTACCTGGCTTATCTCACTTATCCACTCTAGATATGAGTCATGTCAGCTCAGTAAGTATAGCTACTCCCATTTCTCGCAGCGTCTTGATAATCGAGTAGAGTCACCTCTTACTTTAGTCCATTCAGATGTTCTACCTTGGGATTCCGCTACTTTGTAGTTTCATTGATGATTATTCCAGGCGCACTTGGATATTTTTGATGAAAAATCGATCCGAGTTATTTTTTATTTTCCAGACCTTCCATGCTGAAATTCAAAATCAATTTGGGGTTTCTATCCGCACATTTCGTAGTGATAATGCTCTAGAGTTTTTGTCTTCCCTGTTTCAGCAATTTGTGAACTCTCATGGGATTATTCATCAAACATCTTGTCCGTACACATCCCAACAAAATGGGGTAGCTGAAAGAAAGAATAGACATCTTATTGAAACTGCTCGTACCCTACTCATACAATCTCATGTTCCGCTGCGTTTTTGGGGAGATGTAGTTCTTACATCTTGTTATTTCATTAATCGTATGCCATCTTCAGCTATCCAAAATCAAGTTCCATTCTCTGTCCTGTTTCCCCACTTACCTTTGTTCTCTCTTCCACCCCGAGTCATTGAGAGTACGTGTTTTGTTCATGACCTTACTCAGGAAAAGATAAGTTAGCTCCTCGTGCTCTTAAGTGCATATTTCTGGGTTACTCGAGAACACAAAAGGGATATCGATGTTATTCTCCTGACCTTCATCGATTTCTTATGTCTGTTGATGTTACCTTCTTTGAAACCCAATCATACTTCAGAGGTCCAGTTAATCACTTAGATATTTCTGAGGTGCTACATGTTCCTTCTTTTGGAGATTTAGCCCCAATCTCCCATTCATCTTCCTCCATAGCTCCACCGCCTACAGTTCCAGTTCAAGTGCCACCACCTATAGCTCCAGTATCACCGCCGAGTCCAGAGCCACCACCTAGTCCAGTGTCACCACCTATAGTTCCAGTATCACCACCGAGTTCAGTGCCACCACCTGACTTAGTTCCACCAACTCTAGCTCCAGTGCCACCACCTAGTCGAGTTCAACCTTCTACAGCTCCACCACTCCTGACTTATCATCGTCGTCCGCACCCAACATCAGGCCCAGCTGATTCACGTCCTGCACCCGACCCTGATAATACTGCGAACTTGTCTCCTCTTAATCAACCGATTGTACTACGAAAAGGTATACGATCCACAGTTAATCCTAATCCTCATTATATCGGTTTAAGTTACCATCGTCTCTCATCATCACATTGTGCATTTGTGTCATCTTTGTCCTCTGTTTCCATTCCTAAGTCTACAGGTGAAGCACTGTCTCATCCTAGATGGCGACAGGCTATGATTGACGAGATGTCTGCTTTATATACGAGTGGTACTTGGGAGCTTGTTCCTCTTCTATAAGGTAAATCGACTGTTGGTTGTCGTTGGGTGTATGCAGTCAAAGTTGGTCCAGATGGCCAAGTTGATCGACTTAAGGCTTATTGCCAAAGGATATACTCAGATATTTGGACTCGATTACAGTGATACTTTCTCTCTCGTGGCTAAAATTGCATCGATCTGCCTTTTTCTATCCATGGCTATTGTTCGCCATTGGCCTCTCTATCAGTTGGACATTAAGAATGCTTTTCTTCACGGTGACCTTGAGGATGAGGTGTATATGGAGCAATCACCCGGTTTTGTTGTTCATGGGGAGTCTATTGGCCTTGTATGTCGGTTGCACCGATCCCTCAATGGTCTAAAGCAGTCTCCTCGAGCCTGGTTTGGTAAGTTCAGCACAGTTATTCAAGAGTTTTGCATGACTCGTAGTGAAGCTGATCACTCTGTATTTTGTCAGACATTCTGATTCAAATCTCTGTATTTATCTGGTTGTTTATGTTGATGATATTGTTATTACCGGCAATGATCAGGATGGTATTAGTAAGTTGAAGGAACATCTCTTTCAGCACTTTCAGACTAAGGATCTGGGCAGATTAAAGTATTTTCTGGGTATTGAGGTCGCTCAGTCTAGCTCAGGTATTGTGATCTCATAACGGAAGTATGCCTTAGATATTCTTGAGGAGACAGGAATGACAGGTTGTAGACCTGTTGACACTCCGACGGATCCGAATTCTAAACTTCTGCTAGGACAGGGGGAGCCTCTTAGTGATCCTGCAAGATATAGGCGGTTGGTTGGTAAATTAAATTACCTTAGAGTGACTAGACCTGATATTTCCTTTCTTGTGAGTGTTGTGAGTCAGTTTATGGATTCTCCATGTGATAGTCATTGGGATGCAATTGTTCGCATTCTTCGGTATATAAAATCAGCTCCGTGCAAAGGCTTATTGTTTGAAGATCGAGGTCATGAGCAGATTGTTTGATACTCAGATGCTGATTGGGCATGATACCTTCTGATAGATGTTCTACGTCTGGATATTGTGTCTTAGCAGGAAGAAATTTGGTGTCTCGGAAGAGCAAGAAATAAAATGTGGTCGCTTGGTCTAGTGCAAAAGCAGAATATCGAGCAATGGCTATGACGACATGTGAGTTAATTTGGATCAAACAGTTGCTCAAGGAGTTGAAATTTGGTGAGATTAGTCAGATGGGACTTGTGTGATAATCAAGCTACTCTTCATATTGCGTCAAATCCAATGTTCGATGAGAGAACAAAACACATCGAGATTGACTGTCACTTTATTAAAGAAAAGATACTCTCAGAAAATATTGCTACAAAATTTGTAAAGTCAAATGATCAGCTTGTCGATATTTTCACCAAGTCCCTCATTAGTCCTCGTATTAGTTAGATATGTAACAAGCTCGGTACATATAATTTATATGCACCAGCTTAAGGGGGAGTGTTAGTTTCATTATGTAAATAGATGTATATAACAACAACAACAACAACCCAGTATAATCCCACAAGTGGGGTCTGGGGAGGGTAATATGTACGCAGGCCTTACCCCTACCCGGGGGCAGAGAGGCTGTTTCCAGAAATAGAAGTATATAACCCTAATCCCATATATATTAGGTGTAGGACATGTCATGTGTTGTGTATATATAGGGCTCAATGTATCATTGTCTTAATACATCAATAATATATTTTTTCTCACGTGCTTTCTCACACCCACTATCCTTCTTAAGTTTTCATAAATATTTAAGGATCAATTACCTCTAGCTTGCAGCTTCACAAAAGAAGGAATGGGATGGGCTCCAGCATCATCAAAGTGATTAGGTTATATACTTATATCAAGGATTATTGGGATTTGGAATGCCTTGTAGTACTAAAGACACCATGGATTCAGAAATAGAAGGAAAGCTGGAATCCTTGAAGAAAGAGAGATGAACCACCGCCTGATGTTTCAGTTGGGGCAATATGGTGGTGAATAGTTTGAAGAGATCGAGAGTGGAATAAGAGAGAATCCAAAATCGAAGAGAAGGCAAAGAACCAAGGGGGTGAAGAGGACAAACAATGAATGCAAAACCTTCCAATTTGTTTGAACCTAACACTAAATTACGAGGACGGAGGTTAGCTCCCTATGGGATTGGTGGTACGACATTGATCAACAAATATGTTTTAACTTTGTAAGGCATGGGATTGAGCTCTGAAGCATTTGCCTAGAAACAGGAAAATGGCTAAAAAGCATATAATGAAGACAACCTAATAAAAGAACTCTACATCAAAATCACAAAACATAGTAACTCATAGCCTTTGTGGCATTTCAAGTTTTATTTATGATTACTTCTAATAATTATCATAGTAATATGTCATTATCATTTTACTTAGTTATCTAGGAAAAGATCAGGTATTACAATTTTTTATTTTCTATGTTAAAGCATGAACTGCGAGCAATGAACAAAAAAGAAAAAGAGAAAGAAGCTATCGATATGTTAGTCAAACATATATCGGTTGTACATTATTGTAAATTTGTAATCTTACATTTTTATTTTCATTAAACACTATAATCTTGTATCTTTTTTACTCCAACTTGCTTGGAATTGTGGTATAGTAGTTGTAGATGTTGTTGCTGTCATCTAACTGCATGAGTTACACATGCAAAATAGTAACTTACATTTGCAGATAAATATTGACAAGACAATGAAAGTAATTAATACCGATAACATCCAAAGCACCACCAGATGCTGCATTTAGAGCAAAACCTCCAGTGTAGCAACATATGTCAAGAACTCTACGACCCTCTGAAATGGTAGATAAGAAGCAACGGTTTTCACGTTGATCTGCATAAAACCCAGTCTTTTGGCCATCCAAGGATATCCAATATGAAATTCCATTCTCCATAACCTCAACCAGAAAAAAATTAAACCAAGTTTCAGCAGCGTAGATTAATAATTAACAGGAAAGCTCGTACAACAGCTGAAAAAGTATATCCACAACGCACACCATGGCTTAAACCTTTAGCATGCAATGTTCTTTTTTTCCAGTCATCATTTTTCCAATGCAAGCATAGCATGTTAAATGCAGATATAGAACAAGTCATAGAGCAGTTGCCAAACTATTGCAGAAGTTGTGATTTGGTCAGTTCTAATAATGCGTGTAACACTAGCTAATATAAATTTGCTTCAAAATGCACTCTGACCCAGCTGCCAATTCTTCTGAATCGAATTTCTGGAAACATTTGGATAGGTATATTGCATTTTAAAAGGGTGAGATCTGGGAAAGCATATAGTATAAGATATTAAACTTTGATACAAAATAGAAAAAAGGAAGTAAAATCCTCCCATCTTGCCTTTGCTCCTCTCCTCCTTTTCCTTCCCCGCTGCACAACTTGTGTTAGAGCCTCTATCTTAAGAGAAGATATTCTCTCTATCCCAACTTCAGAGAAAGAGATGCGAAATGAACCTGGAAAAGGGTACTTGAGCGAAAGTATTCTATACAAGTCCAAACTTTGGTATCTTTGTCAGTACCCAGACTGAACGTTGAATAAAAGATTTGATACCATTAGCAAAAAAAAGGGGTAGATGACAAAACAAATGAGAGAGTCAACCAAGACTTGGAATAATGGAGAAGCACTCTATAGAGCAAAAAGGTTTAAGGTTAAGTAAAACCAAGACCCAAAAAAATGCATTCCAAGCTTTATCTCCCACAAGAGAATAGAGGTGAAATAAGATTAGACGGAATTGGGGTGTCTAAATGCAGACAATTTCAGAGATCTAGACTCATTCTTTCAAGAGAATGACATGATAAATGAAATAAACTCGGGGATTAAAATAGGATGACTGAAATGAAATAGTGCTATGAAGGTACAATGTGATAGGAAGATGCCTAACAAAAAGAGCAAGTTATATAGAACAGTTTTGCAACCAGCAATATTATATGTGAGCGACTGTTGGGCCTTAGATGGAGTAGAGTTGTGGCAGTATTATGTGATAAAGATACCTAATAAAGTGAAAAACAAGTTCTACATGAAGGTTGTGAAACCAGCAATGTGAAATGTGAGTGAATATTTTGCTGCTAAGGAGCAACATATCCACAAAACGAGTGTAGCAGTGTTCAAGAAAGCGGTCGCTTTCTCGCTTTAAGCGAGAAGCGAAGTGAGGCGGAAGGTCAGCCGCTTCCAATGTTAGAAGCGACGCAGGTACGATAAAACGGGCGCTGCAGCCCTAAAAGCGTGAAGCGATAGAAGCGGAAGAAGCGCCGGAAACAGTCGCTTCTTGAATTTAATAGCCTACCCGTGTCTATTTCACTTAAAACACCCAAAAGCCTATTCTGTTCAGCACTAACGTTCTAGGGTTTTGAAGTAGCAAGTCTTTCTTCTTCTTCAGTTCTTTTTCTTCAACATTACAACAAACAAGCTAGGGTTTTTCTTCTTCTTCTTCAACATTACAACAAAAAGAGGACAACTTTCAAGTTTCAAGACTCAAGAGGTATGTTTTTATTTTCATTCAATCTTCTTCTTCTTCTAATCTTCTTTTTTTTTTCTTTCTAAACGTCCAAATAGCGCCAAAATGCTAGCGAATTTTTTCTAGAAATTTTCTGCCCATATATATTTCTTCCCAAACTTCTACTTTGTCCCAAGTTGATGAAGAAGATGAAATTGAAGAAGATGACGAGCAATACAATAATGATACTGGAATACAAGAGTTTGACAATTTTGTAGAAGAATAGGATGCTCATTTTGTGGTTTCATTGTTGCTGCTCTTGACAATCTTGAAGAATAGCATGCTTTTTTGTACTTTAATTGATGCTACTCTTTAATTTTTTAATTCAAGTATTGAACATTTGCTTACAATTACATGTGTTGTCTAGGCCATATTTATATTTTTATGTTTTTAAAATTCTGCTTCACTTCAAAAAAGCGGGCGCTTCGCTTCTCGGTTTGCGTGAAATGAGGATTGTCGCTTTTTCTCGCTTCACGCTATTTTGAACACTGGAGTGTAGTAAAATATAGATGTTAAGATGGATAAGGGGTCATACAATATTGAATAAGACCGAAAATGGTCACATTCAGAAAAGGGTGCAAGTTACACACATAGAGGGGACTGGGAGAAAGTCACATGAGCTCTAAAACCCCAACAAACTCTGGAAAAAAATATTATAACTTTGGGGGAAAAAAAAGAGACCCATGAGCTCCTAAATTAACACGGACTTAGCTAAAGACATAAAAAATGCAAGCAAAGTTTTTAGATGCGCGATACCAGTCAGTTGAAAATAAGGTTCAGTTTTTCTTGTCCGTATGAGCGATACCGATCAATTAGATTAATTATTGCTACACCTAAATTTTTTAATAAAGTAAATATCATTAGAGTTTGGGCAAACAAGTAGAAAACTTACAAAAACATATGGTTTTCTAAGAATGATACACTATCTTCTATACAACAAAGGACCTCATGAGTGTCAACAAGAAATAAGGAATTAGAGGCTACTCGCCTACTCTTCAAATGTACAAGTTTCAATCCTAAACCTTTGAAAGCTCTCTCATTTATTTCTCTCCAAACAACCTATATAAGTACTAGTAGAGCAAACCACAATTCCAACTAGCTCAAGGTCTCCCACCATATACTCGAAGCAGTCTGAGAATGTAGAAGGTGATGGTCGACGTTTTCACCCGAATCCTTAGACACAAAGCACCAATTGACATACATGACCTACCTTTTCTTCAGATTTTCGGCCATCAAGATCACCCCTCCTGCTGCAAGCCAATTGCAAAAAAACACACCTTTCTCGGAACCTTACGGATCCAAATCGAGCTATATCGGAAGGCAACCAACTCCCTACAGAAAAGACTCCATAGTTACCCACTCTCACCTCCATACTCATGCTACCCTGTGAAGTGCTTTCTTTGCGACGCATATTGACTACATTTGGAACTCTGTCACCTCCTAATCTTGGAAATTCCTCCTAAATCCTAACCGCATAAGACTTGCCAATCTTACAGCCTCCAAACTTATTGGACTATTACTCCTTTTGGCACAAAATTATGCAAATGTTTGGGAAAGAAATTTTCAAAGTGCTGTCCCGGCACCACCTATCGCCCCAAAAGTTACCCTCCTCCGTTCCCTACCCTAAATGACATGTTGTCACTAAACCCTTCCCAGAACCAGTGTTTGCCATGAGTCAATGTGATGTGGTTAAAGATTTGTATGTCAGCCGGGAGACTTAGAGAATAGTTTTAGAGAGCTAATATTGAAATGAAAGACCCTCGTAGAGCATAAAAAAGGATATGGGGGATTCACATAGCCAACCCCGATGTTTGAGATTAAGGCGTCATTGATTGATGATTGGCCCTTACTTTACTTCCGGCCTGTCATCTATGTGCCAGAAATATGTCTCAAGTTGAACTATTGGCTAGGCCAGGGACGAGGGGCAGCCTTGGTGCACTATGCTCCCGCTATATGCGAGGTCTACGGAAGGGCCGGACCTCAAGGGTCTATTGTACGCAGCCTTACCCTGCATTTTTGCAAGAGGCTGTTTCATGGTTTAGGTTTGAATAACAACCTTTTAAACTTGAGAAGAATTCAACTTCAGCTATAGTTTGGCTACTGATTCTGCAACTCAAACAACAAAGATAAAAAAAATGAGAACAGAGAGAACATTAAAAAAGTCGGCCAGAGAATTTTGACAGGATTTGGCAAAATATAAACTTCAAGATAACAGAATCAACACTCCACAATATTATTATCTAATAACTAGAT